>CAKNXH010063606.1:17124-48594 GCA_932178445.1 Andricus quercusramuli | reverse complement strand
TTCTCTAATGATAATACAGATTTCTTGAAAATTTGATTATTTCGTCTCTTAATCGTCGCTTATTTGAAATAAAAGAAAGAAAAAACAATTTCCTTGTCTAGACAAGTGGGAAGTTTCCGTGATTTACAATTGTCGATTGATTTAAACTGGCTGAGCCATATTGATTATATGGCTCAACTCAGCTAAGCGAGGCGAGGATTATTATCTTGCGCTTAGTTTGGGACAGGAGCCAAGGTGGCCCGGTGCATTCTTTGGTCTACCAAAGAATTATGAAATGCACCGGCCTGGACCTATCCATTTTTGATAAAGTGCTCATAATGTTTTTAACGAGTACCGCGAGTAATTTGATAATTCGGCCGAAGGCAAACCGCGGGCTCATGCTATCTCATGGTATTTGAGAGATAATGATTCGATGATTATGCGGCCATATCTCACCCATACAGGCACTCGAGAGATCTCAAGATCTACTTGCAGGGCGAAGACAATGTAGAAATTCCCTCCCACGCCACATATAGGGACTGTACCATGGCGAGCCTCAGTAATTCCCCCAATTATAAAATTATTATCCTGCGGTTAGCACCCCCGGGCAACACGCGTCTCGTCTCGTCTCGTCTCAGTCCAGGTTCACTATTCTCTCTCCATCATGATGTTCTCCATGTTCCAGGCGTCTCCTCCAATCTACATTGCTTTCCGCCGTTAATTCAAATATCCTTTCATTTCTTTGCCGCATAATTATTTTATAAATGACGAGGGGAAAACAACTCCTAAAAATGCGGTCGAGCGGAGGTGTATTACTTCGGAATACCCTGGATTACCTATATATAGAAAATTAGTCTGGATGACCTACACAGAAAAAACTGAAGTTAAATTTTGTTGCAGATAAAATGTTCAGCTGTTAAGGATTACATGCTATACGATGGAATAAAAACTGTCGTCTGCTACGTCCTTCGCAGCAATGGAAAAACGGCAAAGTATATACGTGAAAAGCTATACATAAATCAGGAAACTAGATTTAGAACAACTTTTTACTTACCTAATTGTTATTTTAAAAATAATTAGACTTTTACATATACTTCCTGCCACAGTCGGTATTGTAGGTTAGGAACACAACCGTAGCAGAAGACGCTTTTTGTTACTGACAAACAGCTGACAAATTATCCCGAGATGATTTAAAAACACAGAATTATCTCAATTTTGTGCAAAGTTTATTCGACAAGGTTAATTTTTGTTGCAGTGAAACTTTCGTCGGAAATCGATGTAAAGTTTATCTTCCGTTTTTTCTGTGTACACTGTTAGAAGTAAGTTAACATATAGAATTCCTGAAAGTAAAACAAGAATTCAACGATAAGATTTGGACAACCACCACAAAATGCTCCTATTGCCATTCCTAAAAAACAAATTTAAAAAAAAAATCCAGAATGATGTTCGTGTTGCTGATCAGGGTAAAATTATTCAAGATGGTGTATATGGTTTTGATTTACTGATCTTCTAATTTATTTACACTATCAACCTTTCGCTCCATGACATGGAGCCACCTCAGGATAACATCTCCTCTCCACTATAATTAATAACACTAGGTTTTTTAATGCTAACGTTTCTGCATTATATAAAATATAGAAAGATATTTCACTAATTTAAAAAATCTTACCGCATTCCGAAGTCAGAAAATATTTTTTTTAAATATGGAGTACATATATGTGGATGATGTCAACAACATTTTATGTATCGATGATTAAGAACAAAAAAAGAATATAAAACTATAAATTAAGAGTTTATCCTCTCCAGGAAAAATTTAAATTATTGATATGACATATCAAATTCCGAATTCTTGCTCCATTTTTTGTAACAATTCGCCTCTGATGGTCGAAGGAGAATTGACAGTTTATAAATAGGGAGTATACCGTAGAATATACAATTCGCATGAAGAAGTATTATGTAGAATATAAAGCTATTATGGGTAATATAGATGAGTTTATTGGAAAGGGGTCTATTAAAGATGGCGTTTGGAGCGAAAATTTGAAAATCATACAATTGTGATAAAGTGCATATATGTGTAAATTACTAAACTATTGTTTAAAAATTATTGGTTAGTAAAATAAGACTATGATAAATTTCGCTAATATATTTTATATCTGATATTTTGTTGACTGAATTAGTGTTTCTTACAATATGGAACATCTCTTTGAAATTTCTCATTCTTTTATTAGCTTGATAGCTAAGAATCTTAGTTTTTGAAACATCGAAGTTATGGTCATATTCATGTGAATGTGCAACTAGTGCTGTACCTCTATCGTCTTTTTTGCAATCGTTTGAATGTTCTGTAATTCTAGACTTATATATCTTTTTGTTTGTCCTACATAAACTCTCCTACATTCACAAGGTATACTATAGATAATGTGTGTTCTTAAATTAAAAGGTGTGCTATCTTTATTCTTAGAGAAACATTTAAACTGATCCATTTCATATTTAAAGACTACTTTTATATTGAAGATTTTGAAAGTATTCATACAGAATCTCAAAAGTTCTTTAGCGAAAGGTAGTACTAAGATTTTATCATATTCGAACGTTTGTGCATTATTATTTTGATAGTTCCCAATACTGTTGATGAAACCAACCCTTTTGTTGATAAATTTATTTAAGGAACTGACTGGATAGTCATTCTGTTTTAAAGATTCAGTGACTTTATCTAAATTTTCTTTTATAAATTTTGGATCAGCCAATTTTACTGCTCTATCCACAAGTCCATAAATCATTGAGATTCTATCTTCGATACACGTATAAGAGTTGAAATTGATATATCTTCCGGGGTTAGTTGCTTTAATATACCAATTAGTAATCAGTTTGTTATCTTCTTTAATGAAAGTGATGTCTAACGAATTAAGCTTATTTTGATATTCTATTTCTATAGTGAACTGTAATTTAGGATGATGAGCATTTTTAAAACATCCTTTTCTAATTTTTCTAGAACTAAGTCAGCAATAACTCCTGATAATGGGAAACCCATTGGAGTGCCAAAAATTTGTTTAAAATATTCATTTTGGAAAACACAATATGAATTGTCGATACAAAATTCAACTAATTTAACAAATTCATTCACTGGTAGTTTAGTGTGATTTCGCACTTCACGCCAATTTAATTTGATACATTTAATTAATAAATCTTTCGGAATATTTGTAAATAGTGATTTAACATGAAGTGCAAATATTTTATAATCATTAGGTATATTAAATCTTTTATTTTGTCAATAAGATCCCAACTATTTTTAATATAAAAATCGTTTTTTCTAATAGCTTGCTTAATAGGAAAACTAACAAATTTTGAGAGAGTGTAAAGTGGAGATCCAGTGAAAGATGTAACTGGTCTAATGGGATAGTTGCTTTTATGTATTTTTGGCATTCCATAGAATTTAGAAGCTACTGAGTTATAGCTTTTAAGAGATTTAGCTGTATCGTGATTTATATATTCTTTTCTTGCGTGAATTCCAATCATTTTATTTAATTTAATTTTAATGTTAGTTGTAGGATCTTTATTTCATTTTTGGTATGTGTTTTTATCTTTCAACAGTGTGTAACATTTATCTATATAATCTGTTTTGTTTAAAATTACAGTAGCTTCACCTTTATCAGCAGTAGCTATGATAATATCTTTATTATCTGTTAAAAAATGTTTAGTTTTTTTGTCTACTCCAATAATTTGAAGTGTACTGTTGTTGTTGTAAGAACCATCTAAGTAGTTTTGCAATCTGCTACTAACATTAGATCTAATTTCACAATAAAAAAGCATGCGAAGTATTTACCAACGTAAGAAGAACCCTTGAGAACAACGCTGATATAATTTGCATGAATGCTGATAAAGCTAGTATTACAGTTTGTATGAAGAAATCAGATTATATTAGGGATATGGAGGATTTACTTTCCAATCGTGATAACTTTGAATTATTAAGTGAAAATCCGTTAAAACAATTAAGAATAGACTTTCAAGATCCTGGACAATTGGAGAGAGAAATGACTTTTGGGAAGGGATATAAGATGGACTGATATAAATACTGAGGACACAGTTCTTGCAAGATGTTATGGTTTGAGGAAGATTCATAAGAAGGGCTATCCTTTCAGAAATGTTGTTTCAAATATTAATGCTTCAACAAAATTTTTAGAACAAAACTTTAAATTGATACTTGAAGACTCAATTACAACTTCTAAATACAATATTGAGAATAGCTGAGAATTCCATAAAAATATTATTCAAAAAACTGTCCCTGATGACCATGTGATAATTTCTTTGGATGTTGTTGCAATGTTTTCAAATATACCCCTTGAATTAGTTAAAGAGGCAATTTTGATTATCTGTAGCTAAAATGTTAGTTCTTTCAAGAAACCAAAAATTTCCCTTACATATTTCAATTGAAGAAGAAATTTCGATGGATGAAGGCAAAAAGAGTCAAAAACTCATATGTTTCGTAAAGTGTGCAACGCTTCGTTGGCATTGGTTCGCCAACCTCATCAGGCTAATTTATCAAAACAAAGAAACACCACATAAATATCACATATTTTTACAGGTACATAATATAAGTTAGAAACAAATTTTAAAAATTACCGTTGACATTCACTGGTTAAAACATGAATTTTAACGCTTCTGATTCAAATAAATATAAAAGACCTATTTTGGTCGACTGAAATGACAGTCTAAAGTCAACTGAAGAAACAAAACCTTGTGTCGTTATTATATACACGTACTCATACACATATTCGTTGATAATACACATTGAATTCTATCTTGTCGAAAGTTAAACACCCAAATTCAAGTTCTGTAATAATGGAAAATATATTTTGCTGAGGGCATAAATATCTTCTTTTTCATCAATATTATTTGAACTGTTGTTAATATGGATCATCTCTGAAATCATTCTTTTTTTATAGTTAGGTTCTCGATCTACAATTTTTACATTGTTCCAATCAAATGTGTGACTAAAATTATGTTGATGTTTATAAACGACCAACTTTGCTTTTTTCCTATTGATATTTTCATTGATCCGAGTTCTTAAAGATCTTCTTGTTTCACCCACATAATTGTTTAAAAGAAAATTTATAAACTAAATTCGTTTCATCCCATTTCTAGAAGTATCTTTTCCTAATTCTATTATTACAGAATTTAAACTTTTTTTAATTGTAGGGATCGTAACAATATTATAACTATTTAACATCTTAGACAATTGTGTAAAATTATTAGAAAGGAAGGCAAACTTCAAGTTGATATACATTGGATCGAATCTGATTGTTGTGTACTACCTTGTTGTGAGAGTGATATTTGATTTTGTTCATGCGGACATTTATGTTTCTATCAATAAAACCAATTCGATAATTATTATTAATCAATAAATGCTCAATTATTTTCAAATTATTTGAGTGAAAATTATTGTGAGATAATAATACATCAAACCATAACATTTTGCCAGAACTGTATTAGTTAAAGTAAGTTCATTGTTATGGAATTCGTATTTTGAGAAATTATTATCATTGAGATTTTTTAAGATTTTTGACGTGTCTGTCTGTAGTTTTTTTAAAAGGCCTTACTGAAATTCCAATGTAAGTTTTCAAACTATTTTCAGAGATAGTGCATTGCATTTTTTGTAAATGTTCTTGAATATCCTAGTGATATTCAATGTAAATAGTAAAACTTTTTTAAGAACAGTTCTCTGAAACTACTTACAATTTCAATAAACTTTTACTGAAATTTCAAAGTGTCTAATGAAAAGAATTCTTTGAAAATTGCAATAGAATCATTTAAAATTTCAATGAATTTTCTGTGAAATTTCAAAGAAAACAGGGAAATACATGTAAAGATATTATCTTGGAAGTGTCTTAAATTTCATTCAACATTCAGGAAACTTCCAGTGTTCCAACCAAAATATTTGAATTTTTAATTTAAAAAGTTATATTTTCAAACAAAAATAAATTCATTTTTAATAGAGAATAGTTATGTCTTCAACACCCACAAATTAGTTTACAACGGAATATGTTGATCTTTAATGAAAAAATATCATTTATGTACAAAATAGTTAATTATTAACAGAAAAAAAGACATCTTCAATTAGGCAGTTAAATTTACACACAAAGAAAAGGGATTTTCAACAGAGAAAATGTATTTTCACCCAAAAAGTTGAATTTTCAATGAGAAAACATGATTTTGCTGCCAAAGATGAAGCTAGTTCTTTTAGTACGGGGTTAATTTTCACCAAATTTTTTATTTCAAAAATAAATAGTTACGCTTCCAACAAAAAAGATGAATTCGCAAGCAAAAATGGAACAGCTAAATTCTGAAGGAAATTAATCATTTTCAGCGAAAACTAGTTGAATTTCTGGAAAAGAAATAAAAACGTACTTCCAATCAAAGAACTTAAATTGTAATGGAAAGTAGTTACATTTTCAAAAGAAAATTCTTTTTTTTTGAACAAATATAGTTCAATAATTCATCCAAAAAGGGAAAATACTTAAATTTTTAAATAAAAAGATGAATTCGCAACAATCAAAGGTACATTTATTTAAAAATTTAATAGCTACCTTTTTGAATGAATAAGATTATTTTTCAGATAAAAATAACTGAATTATCAACCATAAAAAAGAAGATTCTCAACAAACAAAAATATATTCTCAATCAAACAGTTGAATTTCTAATAATGAAATGATTTTCAACCAGAAATGTTATGGTTGAATTTTTGATAAAAGAATATTGATACAACACCGAAATACCTGCTTTTTGAAAAACAATTACTTTTCAAGACAAAATGTAATAGATTAATTTTTAATGGGGCAAAAGTGATTTTTCAACCAAAAATTAATAAAATAATTTTTGTACCAGAAAATACTTCTTTCAGACGAAAATAGTTGACTTTTATGGGCTTTCATTAATTTAGTCCAGATTTAAGTGAGATATGAACAAAACGAGAAAAAGGGGGGACCAAGATCATTGAAAGTCAACTGTTTTGTTAAAAATTCGTCTTCTTGGGGTAAAAATTCAACTTTTCTCGTATAATATTAACCTTTTGTTCAAAAATCATATTTTGCTGCTGATAAGACAACTAAAATCTTTTTTGGATGGAATATATTTTTTCTAAAAAATTTTCTTTTTAATTTGAAAGTCCTTTTTTTTAGTAGAAATATTGCATCTTTCTTGGAGAAAAATGCAACTGATTTTCTTTTAAATTAAACTATTTTCTAGAAAACTTACTTTTTGTTTAAAATTTGTATTTTTCTGTCGAAAAGTCTATTGAAATCCTTTTGGATAAAAATTCAACTTTTTTTTGAAAATTTGTTTTTTTGATTGAAAATTCAACCATCTTGATAAAAAGTTATGCTTTCTGGTTGAAATTCCACTATTTAGAAAAAAATTAACTTATAGTTAACAATTCTTATTTTGGTGTTGGAAGGCGAACTGAAATCTTCTTTGAATGAAAATTTAACTATTTTTTTAATTTTATTTTTTTAATTCATCTGTTTTAGTAAAAATATTTCATCTTTCTTGAATGAAAATGCAACTGTTCGGTTGAAAATTCAACTCCTTTTTGAAAATTGTTTTTTTTTTTTTTGTTTCAAAATTCACCTGCTTCAGCAGAAATTACATCTTTCTTGGATGAAAATGCAACTGTTTGGTTGAAAATTCAACAATTTTGTTGAAAACTCATACTTTTTGGTTGAAAATTCTGTTGTTTTGTTGAAAATTTAACTGTTATGTAGAAAATTTACTTTCTCTTTAAAATTTGTATTTTTCGGTAGAAAAGTCTATTCAAATTCTAGTGGATGAAAATTCAACTCTCTTTTTGAAAATTTGTCTTTTTGATTTGAAAATTCACCTTTTTTAGTAGAATTTTCATTCTTCTTAGACAAAGCAACTGTTTAGTTGAAAATTCAACAATCTTTTATAAAAGTCATACTTTTTCGTTAAACATTCGACTAATCAGCAGAAAATTAACTTATAGTTGACAATTCTTATTTTGGTGTTGGAAAGTGAACTGGAATCTTCTTTGGATGAAAATTTGATTATTAAAAAAAAAAATGTTTAATTCATCTGTTTTAGTAAAAATATTTCATCTTTCTGGAATGAAACTACAACTGTTCGGTTGAAAATTCAACTCTTTCTTGAAAATTCAACTATTTTGTAGAAAATTTTCCTTTTGCTTAAATTTAATATTTTGATGTTGAAAGGAGAACTGAAATTTTTTCGGCTGAAAATTCAACTGTTTTTTTTTAATTTTGCCTGATTTTAAAATTCACCTGCTTTACCAAAAATTACATCTTTCTTAAATATAAATGCAACTTTCTGGTTGAAAATTCAACAATTTTGTTAAAAAGTCATACTTTTTGGTTGAAAATTCTTCTGTTTTGATGAAAATTCAACTATTTCGTAGAAAATCTACTTTTTGTTTAAAATTCATATTTTGGTGTTAAAAAATAAACTGAAAGCTTTTCTGGATAAAAGGTTCAACTTGAAAATATATCTCCTTTTTTTATTAAAAATTCATCTGTTTTAGTACTTATTTCATCTTTCTTGGATTAAAATTCAACTATTTAATTTTGTTCGTAGAAACTTATTTTTTGTTAAAAATTTCATATTTCGATATTAAACAGTCAACTTTGTTTTCTTTTTAAATAAAAATTCATCTGTCTTAAGAGAAATTTCATCTTTTTCGGATGAAAATGCAACTATTGGGTAGAGAATTCAACAATTTTGTTAAACAGTCATCCTTTTTCGTTAAAATTTCGTCTTTTTAGAACTCAAAATTTCATTTTATCCGTAGAAACTTATTTCTTGTTCGAAAATTCATATTTTCATCGTGAAAAGTCAATTAGATATTTTTTAACCGAAAATTCAATTCTTTTTTTTAAATTCATCTTTTTGATTTTTAAATTCATTCGCTTTGGTATGAATTTTTTTTCCTGATGAAAATTCAATTTTTTGGTTAAAAATTATTCTCCTATTTCATTATTCAACTATTTCATTTGAAAGATTTGGTTGAATAACTTTGTTATGAAATCATTTATTTTTTGAAGAGTTATATTTAGTTGAAAATTCATCTCTTTGGTTGAAAGTTCAACTATTTTGTTGAAAATTAATCTTTATAAATTGAAAATGCAAGTAATTGGGTAAAAGTTAAACTACATTGTTAAAAATTAATTTTTTGGATTGTAGGATACGAAAATTTGATTTTTGTTATGTCTTTTATTTTATTGTTATGTCTATGGTTAAAAATTCACCGGTTTAGTGGAAAAGTCTTTTTTTTTTTTTCTTGAAAATTAAGTTTTATACTGAAAAGGTAACTTTTACATTTTTTTAATATTGATCTTTTTTAGTTGAAAATTCTCCTTTTTTGGTTGGAAAAATAATTTTCTAGGTTTAAAATTTTATTTTTGTTGGGTAAAAATGCACCAGTTTCGTTGAAACATAAGTTTTTGCTGAAGTGATATTTTTTCTTTGTGAATTCATTTTTTGTAGAAAAAGATTGCCTTTTGGTTCGAAGGTTCAAAAATTTAGGTAAAATTCTCTTTCTTCAGTGAAAAATCTTGATTTGTTGAAAATTCGTCTTTTTGGTTTTGAAAAACTATTTTTTGGTATAAATTTCATGTTTTTTGATTGATATATAAATAAATATTAATAATGAATGAATAATAATAATAAAATGATAATAAACAACTAATAATAATAAATAAATAATAATTAATAAAAATAATACATTTTTTAAACCGAGAACTTTAATTTTCTATCGAAAAACACGAATGTTTGAAAAAATACATATTTTCTGCCAAATAGTTGAGTCTGCTAATAAAGAATATCAATGTTTCACCAAAAATGAAATAGTTGAATTTTCAGTTTAAAAATTTATATTCACCCAAAAACAATGATTTTTCAATATAATAGTTAAATTTTTGAACAAAGTGATGAATTTTCAACTAGAACGGAGAATCTTCAAACCAAATATTGACTCTTCAACAATACTGTGAAATTTTCTAAATAACAAAACAGATAGAAAAATATATCTATATATTTTTTTTGACTCAATTTAATTTGGGAATCACGGATAGGAATTTTGTTGGACCACCTTAAAGTACATCTCTTTGAATTTTTCATACTTGTTTGTTCAACCGTAAAAGTAAATAATTCCAGGCTGTCCATCTGACTGACTATAATTGAATAGACGATTGATTGGCAGATTGTCTCAGGTGATAAGAAACCGTAGATTAATCCATTAGACGTTTCTAAAATGAGTCTCAAGATTTGAAATCTGGTTGACCAAATAGATGATTAGAAAAATGAATCACGAGTTGGGGTGTCCGGTTCTCCCAATTGAATAGGACAGGAATGTTTGACAGCCATTTTTCAATGATCACTTCGAGTTAGTTTATCGATCTTGTAGATCTGAAGATACCCTCTAGGAAGCATCCCCGCGCAGTTCAATAATGATCTCGCCCAAGGTCCATTTTTTCTCTTCTTCTATCTCTTTACTCCCATTGAAGTGAAGTTATCCCACTTCATCTGCTCGAATCTGCAGTCACCACTTTCCCACTCACTATTCTGCTGATTCCAGAGATGCTACTATTCATCCGCTAAAAAAAATCGAGAATCTTCTATCCTATCCTATCCGATTCAGCCCGATTCTACCTCCCCCCCTCCAATAATAGCCGCCCCTACTCCTAACCTCCTTCCCTAACTTATCACCCTCTCCACTTGGTCCTTTTCACTTATCCTTCTCCTTATCCCCCACTCTCATGTCTGCTTCCCTCTCCCTCTACCTTTTCACCATCACTTATCCTTTCCGTACTTTCTCACCCCTACCCTGGTCTGCCCCTCTCACATGCCACGGTATTATTTGACTTCCGTCTAAAAAGACCCCTACTTATGAGACTTCCCCTCTCTCTTCAACAATGACATCCTATGTTGTCTGATCCGATTCTGCCTCCCACCCTCTTCAACCCACTAACTATTTCTTGCCTTTCGTTCTTCTTACTTATCCTACTCGCAGTCCGTTCCTCTTCCCTATGTAGGTTTCCTTCTCCAACTTTCCCTTCACCCTTACTCTTTCCACCATACATCCGCTACACTGACTTGTTTTCCCCTTCGCTCTTCTTACTTATCCTACACGCACTTCCTTCCCCTTCCCTATTTCCGCTTCCTTCTTCCCACTTTCTCTTCGCCCTTACTCTTTCCACCATACTTCCGCTCCCCTGATCTGGTTTTCCCCTATCGCTTGCCTCAACCCTGTTTGACACTTTTTTGAGCGATGCTTCTATTTTGCCTCTGTTTTAAAAACAAACTGTTCCATCAAGGCATCATGTTGTACAAAAGAAGGGTTTTGTAGTTTTTCCATTCTCCGCATCTCTTCTACTATAAAATCTCCTCTCCTCTCCTGTCCTCTCCTCTGCTCTCCTCTGGACTCCTCTCCTCTCCAATCCACTCCTTACCTCTCCTCTCTTCTCCTCTCCTGTCTTGTTCTCTCCACTCCTCTCTTCTCCTCTCCTCTCCTCTCCTCTCCTCATCTCTCCCTTCTTCTCCTCTCCACTTTCTTCTTTACCTCTCTCCTCCTCTCTTCACCTCTCCTCTTTCTTCTTTACCCCTCGGCTCTTTACCTCTCCCCTCCACGTCTCTTCCCTCCCTATTCCCATACCCTTTCCTCACTTCACTCTCCTGCCATGGTTTCTAACTCTCCCCTGCCCTTCCCACCTCCACTCCACCTTCCTCTATTACTGCATCCACCCCTACTTCCCCTCTCCTATGTTGACCGACTGATTCTGAGTGAATTTTGACAGATTCAAGTAACTTTTATACAACAATTTTGAATGGTGTGAACAGTAGCTTTTACTGATTAAATCAGTCATTTACTTTACAAGCTATTCAACTATTTTATTATAGCAATATTCAAAAAAAAAAAAAATTGATTAGCATTTCGAACTCGAAAGTTCAGTGCCTCACTACCCGATTCGGGTAGTGTTTCTAGGTGGATAAATACTACCAGTGTGGGTCCACCACACCCACGATGGGTGAACACCACACAGTATTCCCCGAGCGGTCACCCATCCAAGTACTAACCGCGCCCAACGCTGCTTAACTTCAGTGATCTTACGAGAACTGGTGTTTTCAGCGTGGTATTGCCGTTTGTCTAGTCAAAGCATGCTTGAATTATTTAATCAGTCAAATTAAAGTTGAAAGCGTCCGAAATCGAAGAATTTCAAACTCACATACCAAAAAATAAACAAATATTTTTTGTTTTCGAAATAGTTCAAATTAGAAATCTTTTTGTTAATAATGATGTAAAGAGAAAAGATTTCAGTTTTGAAAAGAATAAATTTAAAATGAGGCATTTTTGAGCGCCCAACGACGCCCGAAAGTTGGTTTTCGCGCTTCGCGCTCGATAATTGTATTTACCTTGCGCTACGCGCTCTGTCTTTATATTTCATTTACATTTCTGTGCAGGCCTTTTAAAATTAAATGTAAAAGCCTCGACAACTGTAATTAGGTGATTGTGAATTCTCTTTCGTTAAAGCTCCTTGAGCCTTAACGAACACATTCTTATCACGTATTTCGTGTTTCGCGCTCGATTTTGTACAAGATACAAACCTTTCTAGCACTTATTAAGATATTGGAAAATGAAGTACAAATCTTATTTTCAATGATCACTTTAATAGTTGTTCCTTATTCTACATTGAATTTCATTAACAGATACCCTAAAAAATATATAATTTCAATGAATTTATATTACTACAATTCACAGTATGCATTATTATTGAAACAAAAGTATTTTCGCTGTCTTTTTCATATAAATTTCGCGAAAAATTTTGTTGAATTTTAAATTCAAATTGAAATATTTGAATTTAAATTTTTATTGTAGTTTGTATCTCTTTTCTAAAAATTCATTTTTTTTTATTTTTAAATATATTTTCGCAATACGAAATTATAGCGAATTTTTAGATATTTCTTTGTTAAACAACGTTTTTTTCAGTTTTTCTCGTTTCTTGTGTCCTTTTCCCAAAAATTTAATTCTCTTTATTTTTAATCTTATTTTTTACGATTAAAAAAAAATCCACTTGTTCTATCTCAAAGTTGCTTATAATAAATTTTCAGATCCTTTTTGGGTGAACAACTTTTGTCTCTTAATTTTTTCTTCGTACCTTCTGTAGATTTTCAAAAAGAAATTATTTTGAATGTTATTTTTTACGATTCAAAAAAAAAACTACACGTTCAATTAAGGAATAATTAATCGCAAATTTGGATGAGTTTTCACTCTTTTCTAGAAGAGCAACTTTTTTTATTGACTTCTTTCCATAGCTTGTGTCGTTTTTCTGAAAATTTAATTTTTTTATTTTTAATTTTGTTGTTTACGAATAAGACAAGAAATACAAGTTCCATCAAAGTTTCGTGAAAAACTTGTAGATTTTTTGCGAGAGAACAACTTTTAGGAATTTTTTTTTCTTGTCTTGTGTTGTTTTTCCAGAAACCTAATTCTTCTAATTTTAATGTTGTTTTTTACGAACAAAAAACCGCTACGTATCCTATAAGGAAGCAATCAGAAAGACATTTCTAGATTTTTTTTTTGTGCACAATTTTTCTTCATCCTTTTTTTTCGTATATTACCAAATTTGACAGCAAAATAGAATTTTTAATTTTCCACCATTTGTTGTCCGATCAGAATTTAAATTTTCAATTTTTTAAGAAAATGTGAAAAGTTGTTCTGATAATCTTGTAGGGCTTTAAAGAAAAAACTTTTTTTTCTCTTCACTTTTTTTTTTATTGAAAACTTTGAATGTTTATAAAGAAATATTCTGAATTTTTTATTTCTAGAGTGGTCTAAAATTGTATCCACTGTTTTTTTTTAAATCTTTAAATGACAAAAATAAAAAAAATTCCTTTGAAAATAATTCTTTCAGGACCAAAATAAAAGGAGGAAAGAGAAATAAGAATGCAAATAACCAAATCCCATTTGTTATCTTTTTTTTATTAATAAAAAGAAATAATAATAAGAAGAGAAGGACAAGGATTTGGTTGGTTGCCTTCTCATTTTTCTTTCCTCTTTTTTATTTTTGTCCAGAACGAATTTTTTTAAAGAAACTTGTCTTTCTTATTCTCATTATCACTAATATTTTTCATGATTATCTTAATAATTGTTAATATGTACATTATTTGAAAAAATAGTAATAATAAAAAGAGTAGGAAGGAGATTTGGTTGGTTGCCTTGTCATTTTTCTTTCCTCTTTTTTATTGGTGTCTGGACAATTTTTGTTCAAGAATTCTCTTTTCTCTTTACAATGAAAGAATTTTATGATGGTTGCCCAAATTTTGTCTTTGGATTCTTGTTTTTATTTTCAGGAATTCTATACATTAACTTGAGTATTGGACGATAAATGGGATTTTGAATTTGATTTTAATCCAATTTGAAATTCTTAAATTTTTGTTAGAAAATACTTCTAAAGGGAAAGTGAACATATAGTGGCATTCGCGATCAATCACGATAAATTCGTGACATTATTTGCATTTGAAAAAAAAAAATTGCAAAATACGGGTATCGCTAAAAAATGTCAACTCTTAATATTAGCGAGAGTCTATGCCCTGATTTTTTTTCATCATTCATTTGAACGATCAGAACTTCATGGTGTTACACACACACAAAACGATATGGTTGAATCAACAACATTTTTGTTTCAACCATAGAATTTGGTTATTATATGGACAACAAAATATTTGGTTGACCCAACTCAATTTTTCTTTGGGTTTAAAAAAATCTTTTGGTAATTGGACTAATTGGCTGATTCAACCAAAAAATTGGTTAGGTCGATCAAATATTTGATTGAATCAAGAAACGTGTGTTTAATTTAACTGAATTTTCATGTATATCCAAGAAAACAGTTTGGTTCAAGAAAAGTTTTTTTGTGATTGTAGCCCCTCCCTTTATTCGTCTTTCTTTCAGAGTCACTCAACACATGATGATCCTGGAAGACGCTGACGAACCAAAACTGAAAAAAGGCTCTAATGCCGTACTATTGTGCCCCTAGTTAGCGCTTGGCCCCAGGACCGCCCACGGGCAAACCTGGCTGGCACACGGCCCCTACCTTCATGATTCATTTTTATTTCCTCGAAAGTTTTGATTGATCGGAAATTAGAGACTAAACACCACCCGAGGCCACGACACGTCCGAATGAAGATCGTAATCGCCCCCCGGATTCCTTACACGGATCGTGAAACCAACTCCTCCTCATCCTCCTCTTTTTCCTTCTTCCTCTTTGGCTCACTTTTTTTTTTGTTTTTTTTTCTGTTTTTTCATCTTCATCCGCTTGATGTTCTGGGTCTTCTTCCGTTTAACCGCAACCGACCAGCTGAATAGAGGAGAGGCAACCTTTTACCTCGCGCTTTTAAGGACGATGCGTTGGTCTCGATTACCCATAAATCAGTGGATAGGGTTGAGGTCAGACTAAGCATCGGCGGCAGTCAGACTAAGCATCGGCGGCAATCCTGCCATTCTCGAAATCATTCGCTCTGGCATTGACTAACGGGGACCTTGAATTTTAAAACTGAATGGATTTAATTGCTTGATGCATGAGGGTTGGGGCCTTCTTCTTTTATTTGAGGTAGCATTGTGTGGGGGGCGGCGGCGCCAAGAACTTTGGTTACGCTTTGTGACAGTAGGGTGTCGGTAGATTGGCCGCCAATCTGCCGTCCATGCGAGCGGATGAAGGTTAAAAAAATAATGTGTTTTGTTAAAAATTAACTTTTTTAATTAAAAATTGCACTATTTTAATGAAAATTATCTTTTTGGTAGAAAATTAAATTTTTTGTTAAAAAATCTTATTTTTGGGTTTAAAATTCAACCGTTTTGTAGATATTTCGTCCTTTTAGCTTTGAAATTCAACAATTTTGTTGAAAATTAATATAGTTTGTAGGAAATTCGTGTTTTTTGGTAGAAAATTAATCTTCTTGCTGGAAAATTAATTTTTTTAGTTGAAAATTCAACTATTTGATTGAGAGTTGGAATTAAAAATTTCCTTTTTTTTTAGATTTACCACCTTGGTTGAAAATTCAACTATTCCATTTTTTGAAAATTATTCGTCAGGGTTGAAAAATCATCTTTTGGTTTGAATTGTTTTGTTCAAAATTCATTTCTTCAAGATTCATAATTTTAGTTGAAAATTTAACTCTCTTGTTGAAAATTCACCCTTTTTAGTTAAAAACAGAACTGTTTGGTTCTAAATTTGTCAGGTTGGGTTGAAGATTCAATAATTTGGTAGAAAATTCAAATATTCGGTTAAAAATGGGCTATTTTCTTATAAATTGAACGATTTTTTTAAAATTCAACTTTTTGGTAAAAAATTAACTTTTTTGTTGGAAAAAAAATTTTTGGGTTGAAAATTCAGCCGTTTTGTCGATAATTCGTACTTTTGGCTTTAAAATTCAACAATTTTGTTGAAAAATAATGTTTGTTGAAAATAAATGTGTTTGGTAGAAAAATAATCTTCTTTGAGAATTTAATGAGCATTTATGAGCATTTTGAATGAGGATTTTGAAAACCGTAATTTCCACTTTTATTAATAATAATTACATTATTTAAATTTGGCGGGCAAAGGTATCTTTTCAAATTAGAAAGGGTGCTAAATTAAAATGATAAATAATTATATTTATTAATAATTATTATAATTTATTTATAATCTTCATAATATGAATAATTATATTAATGCAAAATGAATTTTGTTTCTAAATATATCTGAAATCCCTTTAGTTGTGTTATATGGTCAGAAAGAAAAATTTTCAACGAAATAACTAAATTTTCAACTAAAACTATGAATTTTCAACCAAAAATATGAATTTTTAACCAAATAGTTAGTTGAATTTTCAACCCAAAAAATTAATTTTTCACCAAAAAAGACTAGTGTTCTTGAAAGTTTATGAACTTTCAACTAACAAAAAAAAATTTTGAAACAAAATTAGAACAGCTAAAATGTTGGAAAAATAAATGTTCAAGAAAAAAAACAGAATTAAAAAAAAAAAGAATTTTCCATAACAAAACAAAGTTTTTTTTCTAAACCAAAAAAATAAGAATTAAATTTTCAGCTAAGACAATCAATTTTCAACAAAAAGAGAATGAATTCTCAACAAAATAATAATTTTCAACCAAAGAAATTATTTCAACCAAAAATGTCAAATTTTGTCCAAATAGTGGATTTTTCAACCCAAAAGACAAATTTTCTATCAACAAAAAAAACGAATTTTCAACTAAACAGATAATTTTTTAATTACAAAGATTATGTTCCTATCAAAAAAGGTTAATTTCCACAAAAAATGTAATAGTTAAAGTGAATTTTCAACTAAAATGATGAATCTTCAACTGAAAAAATTTAATTTTCCACCAAATTTATGCATTTCAAACTAAAAAGATAAATTTTATACCAAAAATAATGAGAGAGTGCTCTTTCACAAAAAAGACGGATTTTCAAAAAATAGTTAAATTTTCACCGAAAACAGTTAAATTTTCAATCAAAAATAGAGTAGTTTAATTTTCAGTGAAAAATAATTGTCAGTCAAATTAAGGTAAATTTTCAACGGAATAGTATAATTTTCAACGAAGAAGATTTAATTTCTATCAGTGAAGATAAATTTTTGACAAAAAATGAAACAGTTACATTTGCGGGTTAAAAAATCAATTATAAATTTAAACAAAATCTCATTTTCAGCCAAAAAGATGAATTAGTCACCAAGAGGATTAAATATTGTCCCACAAAATTCGAGTTTTCAATATAATACAGGAATTTTGAATCAAATATTTGAATTTTCAACTTAAGAAGATAACTTTTGAACCAAACATTTGGTTGAAATGATTTTTTGGAATTCACCCCGAATTCTTATCAATGTACCCTGAATTCTTTGGAATTCTCTTGAATATTTCAAATCCACTTCAATTCTTCTAAATTTACTCAATTCTATTTGATTGAATGTATTTTTTTTTTTAATTTTCAAAAGTTTTTGTTTAATTGAAATTCAACCAAAACACGAATTTTCAAATCAATAGTTCTTTTTCAACTAAAGATATGAATTTTTTACGAAAAAGATAACGTTTCAGCCAAAAAATAAACGAATTATCAACAAAATAGTTGAATCTTCAACCAAAGAAATGAATTTTTTGTCAAAAATTGTTGAATTTTCACCTTAAACAGATAAATTTTCAACTAAAAATAGAATAGTTGAATTTTCAGTGAAAAAATTAATTTTCAACAAAATTGAATTAAATTTTCAACGAAATAGTATGATTCCACCCAAAATGATTAAACTATTAAAAAAGATAAATTTTCGATGAAAAATGGAAGAGTTAAATTTTTAAATTAGAAAATTAATTCTAAATATTAAAAAAAACGAATTTTTAACCAAAAAGGTCAATTTCCAATGAATAAGATGAATTTTCTACCAGAATAGATGAATTTTTAACAAAGTACATATATTTTCAACCAAATAGTTGAATTTTTAAAGGAATTTTCAAACAAGAAAATGAATCAGTCAACAAGAAGATTAAATATTCTCCAAACAAATTAAAATTTTCAATAAAATACAGGAATTTCAAACCAAATGTTATAATCTTCAACTCCAGAAGATACATTTTTAGATAAATTAATAAATAAATTTTCAGATAAATTTTTCAATTAAAACAATTAACAACATAATAGTTTAAATCCTCAACCAAAACAGATTAATTTTCAGTCATAATAATAACCATAAAAATATTTTTTCTGAAAATTTGTCTCTTTAATTTGAAATTTGGTCTTTTTTTTAGTAAAAATATTGAATCTTTGGACAAAAATACAACTGTTTTGCTGAAAATTCAACTGTTTTAGTACAATTTTCATTTTTATTGGACAATGCAACTGTTTGGTTGAAAGATTAACAATCTTGTTGGAAAGTGATACTTTTTGGTTGAAAATTCGACTCTGCAGCAGAAAATTAACTTATAGTTGAAAATTCTCATTTTGGTACTAGAAAATAAAACTGAAATCTTTTCTGGATGAAAATTTAGCTATATTTTTTAATTTTTTTCATTTCACGTGTCTGAAAAGAAATATCTAATTTTTGTTGATCAAAAATACAACTGTTCGCTTGAAAATTAAACTCTTGTTCAAAAATTTGTTGAAAATTTAACTATTTTGTAGAAAATTTACTTCTTGGTTAAATTTAATATTTTTGTGTTGAAAGGAGAACTAAAATATTTTCTTGATGAAAATTCAACTTTCAACCAAAATTTTTCTTTTTTATCAAAAATTTGTTTATTTCAGTAAAAATTGAATCTTGCTTGGATGAAAATTCAACTGTTTGGTAGAGAATTAAACTATTTCGTTAAAAATTAATCCCACTTGGTTGGGAGAATTCGTATCTTTGGATGGAAAATTCAATTTTTTCGCGTAAACTTATTTTTTGTTAAAAGTTTCATATTTTTATCTGGAAAAGTCAGCTGGAATCTTTTCTGGATGAAAATTCAACTACTTTTTTGAAAGCCGTTCTTCTTTTCAAATGAAAATTCATCTGTTTCAAGAGAAATTTCATCTTTCTTGAATAAAAATGCAACTATTGGGTAGGGAATTCAAAAATTTTGTTAAAAAGTCACCCTCTTTGGGCAAAAATTCGTCTTTTTGGATTGAAAATTCAATTTTTTCGTAGAAACTTATTTCTTAGTTGAAAATTCATATTTTGATCGTGGAAAGTCAACTAAAATCTTTTTCAACAGAAAATTTAACTTCTTTTCTTTCATTTAGCTTTTTGACTTATTAATTCACCCGCTTTAGTAGAAATTTCTTTTTCTTAAATGAAATTTCATCTTCTTGTGTAAAAATGATTCTTCTTTGCTTGAGTATTCAACTATTTTATTTGAAAGATTTGGTTGAATCACTTTGTTAAAAAATCATTTTTTTCAAGAGTTTTCGATGAAAATCAATATTTTCAAATTGAAAATTCAACTACTTGTGTAAAAGGTCAACTACATGATTAAATATTTGTTTTTTTGATTGAAGGCATGTCTTTGGTGAAAAATTCAACTGTTATTGGAAAAGTCTTTTCTTGGGTTTAAAATTAATTTTTTAACTGACAATATAAATTTTTGATTTCTTTTAGGATTGATTTTCTTTAGTTGAAATTTATCCTTTTTTGATAAAAAAAAAAAAATTTCTTGGTTAGAAATTTCATTTTTGTTGGAAAAAATGCATGAGTTTCGTGGAAAAATAAGCTTTTACTGAAGTCATATTGTTTGTTTGTAAATTCAATTTTTGTAGAGAAGATTCGTCTTCTGGCTTGAAGGTTCAACAATTTAGGTCGAATTTTCTTGCTTCAATGAAAAATCTATATTTGTTGAAAATTCGTTTTTTTTGTTTTAAAACACTTTTTTTGTATAAATTTCATGTTTTTTGATTGTTATATAAACTATGACACTTTTTGTAGGCAATTTATATCTTTAGGTTAAAAATTCAACTATTGAGTAGAAACTGAAAATATTTTGTTCGAAAATTGAAGTATTTTGTTAAAAAGTCATCTTTAATAATAGAAAAGACATTTTTTTGTTTATAAAAATTGATAAATTTGAAAATTTAAAATTTGTATCTGAAATAATGTTTTATTCCGTTTATAGAAGATTCCATGTTAAAAATATTTCAAGATGGAAAATTAAATAGTTAAATTTTCAACGTAAAAAATTAAATTGCATCCAAACAAAAAACAACTCTACAACATTATAATTGAATTTTGAAGCAAAACAATTAATTTCCTTGAAAAATAGCTGAATTCTTAACCGTGAAAGGCCGATTTTTAATCAAATACGTGAATTTCAAACCAAAGTTTAGTTTTATTTTTGAGTTCAAAAATGAATCTTCCACCAAAAATAACAAATTTGCAAAAAATATTTAAATTTTCAATCAAGAACATTAATTTTCTTCAAACAAAAAAAAACAATTTGCAACAAAATACACGAATTATCAACTAGTAAAGTTTTAACAAAATATAAAAGTTGCATTTTCAGTTAAAAATTAATTTGCAACTTGAGAAAAAACATTTAACAGGGTAGGTGAATTTTTCACCAAAATAGTTCATTTTTAACGAAAAAGATGAATTCTTAAGCTAGAACCTTAATTTTTTACAAAGAGAATGAAATTCCAAAAAATATGTTAGTTTGCAAATAAAAAAGACAACATTTCACTAAAAATGAAACAGTTGAATTTTCAGTTTAAAAAATTAATTTTCAATAATAAAAAAGGTTCAGCAATTTATTTGAATATTCAAAGAAATAATTTGCAACTCAAATCAAGAATCTTCAGGGAGAGAGAAATGAATTTTCATCAAAATAGTTCAATTTTCACCTGAACAGAAAAATCAACATCAAAATAGTTGAATTTAAAAAAATTACTTTCCAACAAAATTGTTTATAATAATTAATGACTCCAACACAATATTTTATTTTTCAACCAAATGGATTAATTTTTGAGCTATTATCTTAATTTTATACGAAGAAAACCAAATTTCAACAAAAAAAGTATAGTTGCAAGTAAGAAATTTTCACCAAAAACAAAACAGTTGAATTTTCACTTTAAAAAAAAATTTAACCTAAATAAAAGAATTTCTATTAAAACAATAAAATTTCTAACAAAAAAAATGCTTTTTAACAAAATTGCATTATTTTCTTACCAGGTAGATTAATTATTTATCAAACAATTGATGTTTTAACTAAAAACACAAATTTTCAACCACGTAGTTGAATTTTCAACGCAAGAGATAAATTTATAATGAAAAATAGAATAATTACATTGTCAACCAAAAAAGTTCATTTTTTACAAAAAGTTGTACATTTAAATTTTCAGCCAAGAAAATTAATTTGTGAACAAAAAAACCTTTCTGATGAGAGTACAATAATTAATAAATTATCAAAAGAAATAGATACACTAATCAATGATCAATAAGTTACCGCAAATTGGAACTAACGACGCCTCTGGGGTAAAGTGGCGCTCCCTTGATTCTGTTTTTTTTTAAAAAGGTTTAGTATTGAATTATTTATAAAAGCTAGGTATTTCTATCATTCAGTTCAACCTGTTCGAAAAAAAAGTTTTCCTCAATAATCATCTGCATGATTATTCAAAGTATTTATTGATTTCAAAAAGGCCCGCGCTTTTCAGTACATGCGCAGTACATGCGCAGTTGAATACGTCAGCACATGCGCAGTTGAATACGTCGGCACCCGTCACTGGCCATCTATCGGATATCAACGAACTAAAAAAGAAATCCTCAAAACCATTCCTATAGAATTATGTGTGCGCTGCTTTACCCCACAAATAGGTCACTTAGCCCCAGTTTACAGTAATTATTATTTTAAAATGTCTAATTATCAAAGTAGGGAAGGTTGGAAAGGGATGGAAGATGGAGTGAGGAGAGAGCAAATCTATGGGTCAAATGGCAATCGCGAGCGGGCATTGTGCTAGTCGCCTGGGGCGAAAGTACCTCCAAGGAGATCCACGGGCGACGAGCATGAGTGGTTGTTGGTTTATTAAGGTTATTGATGCGAGATCAGATCTACAGTCGGATTAGTTCATGGCTCTGATTCCGACCTGCCCCGTCCCGTCCTATCTTCTTTTTTCTCATCATCTTCTTATTATCATTACAAGCATGCTCGTTCTTAACTGTCTTGTCAGATGGCGTGCAAGAAGTAAGAGTACGTGCTTTATGTACAACTTCATATTCATTATTTTCTAGCAGAATCGTCAATCTTCAATCAATTCTACCATGTCAATCTCTTTTAAATTCTTTTCATTCTTTTCAAATCCTTGCATATTTTTTAGGTATCGTCAAACGGGGTTATTTCGGACATGTGGGGTAAATTCGGACATTCCTGAATTGACAGTTTGAATTACTTGAGGTTGTTTCAACCGGAATCTGGAATCAGTTTGAGCTGTAACTGGTTTTAGATTTTGGTTGAAACCACCTTAAGTAATTTAAACTATCAATTTAGGAAGGGCCAAATTTACCCCACAGCTCCGAAATTTAATGTCAAGCGGGAGGTTTGATGCCGATGATGATTGTCTACATTCGATGGGCAGGATCAACAGTCTGACCTGAAAATCGCCTGACGGAAAATCTGCTCAACTCTGAAGGTGGTTTTCTGCAGTTTACCTCTCCCCTGGCCAAACGTCACGGAAGTTTTCAGAGGCCCATACCCAGTGAAATGGAGTCATCTGGCGGTAACATACTCATGCCGAAGGATCACTTATAATGCAGAATCTTGTCTAAAATTCGTCAATTTTAGTCGTAAATTAATATTCCTTGTCGAAAATTCCTGATTTTAGGTGAAATTTTTTTTTTTTTTATTCCATCCACTTTGTATGAAATTAAACAATTTTGTTCAAGAATCATATTTGTGATCAAAAATTCACTTGTGTTGTAAATTGGTCTTTTTGGATTGAAAATTCTACCACTTTGGTACAAAATTCATCTTCATTGTTGAAAATTCGTTCTTTTGTTGGTGGAAAATAAATTTTTGAATTGAAAATTTAATTATTCCATTTTTTGTTGAACATTTTTTTTCTCATGTATTTTGTTTTTTAAATTCTTTTTATTGACAGAAAATCAAACTGTTCCATTTTTTGTTAAAAATTGATCTTTTTGTTGGAAATTCATGTATTTTATTGAAAATTATTATTTTTTTGTCAAAATTTCATATTCCTCACTGAAAATTAGTCTTCTTGAACCAAAAATTCGTTTTTTTTTTGTGTAAAAATGATTTTTCCAATTAAAATTTTAACTTTTCTATTTTTTGTTAACCATTTATTTTTTTCTCTCTTGGATCTTTTTGAAACTCATTTTCTTGCCAGAAAATTAAACTGTTCCATTTTTTATTGATCTTTTCTGATTGTAAATTTATGCATTTTATTAAAAATCATTCTTTTTTGGTCGATATTTAATACTCTTCATTGAAAATCGGGCTTTTTGAATTGATAATTCTAATATTTTTTTAGAAAATTCAACTTCTTTCCTGGAAATTTCTGTTTCTGGTGAAAAATTAATATTTTTGAATGAAAATTTAACTATTCGATTCTGCGCTGAAAATTTATCTTCTTCAGAAACGAATTCAATCAGTTTCATAAAAATTCAGTTGTCTGGATGAAGATTCTTGATTTTAATTGAAATTTTTTTGTCAAATATTCAATTATTTTCTTGGAAATTCATTTTTTCTGTTGAAAATTAATTTGTCTAACTGAAAACCTACTTAAGTCATTTTCGGTGGAAATTTGTCTTTTCTGTGGTTCAAAATTAAACAACTCTGTTGAAAAATTCATGTTTTTTTTTGTTATTGCAAAAATGTATTTTTCTTTAATTAAAAGTGTAACTGTTCTGTTTTTTGTTGAAATTTTTTTTCATTCGAAACTTCAACTATTTGATTGAAAATTCGTATTTTCTGTAGAAATTAAATATTCTTGGTTAAAAATAAATCCTTTTGGTTGAAAATTGCACAACTATCGTGGAAATGAATCTTTTTCGCAAAAAATTCAATAATTTTCTTCTAAAGTTTAATATGAAGAATTTAATTTTTAAGATAAATCGTTAAATTTTCAACCCAAAACAAAATTATATTTTGTTTAAAATTCAACTATTTTGGGGGAAAGCCCAACTATTTGGATTAAAAGTAACTTTTTTCTTGAAAATTTATCCTTTAGGCTTGAAAAGTCAACTGTTTTGTAGAGAATTCGCCTTTTTGGTTTAAGAATTCAAAAATTTATAAAAAATTTTTTTTCCTTGATTCAAAATTCGGCCTTTTCGTTTCAAAATTTATCTCTTTTTGTAGAAAATCTTTTTTTTTCAAATTCAACTATTTTTGCAGACAATATTTTTTTTTGGGTTGAGGGTTCAACCATTTTGTTGTAAAATCGTCTTTTCTGATTGAAAATTTAATTACTTGGTTGAAAGTTGAACTACTTTGCTAAGATTTCAGTTTTTTAGTTGAAGATTCATCATTTTAGTTGAAAATTTAATTTAATTTGGGTTCAAATAGATTTTTCTGCCTAGAAAATTCAAATATTCTGGTAAAAAATTCAGATAATTGTTTGAAAATTAATTTTTAATTATTTAGTGGAAAATTCATCTCTTTTGGTTGAAAAATAATTTATTTTGCTTTAAATTGATTTTTTTTTTTTAGAAAATTAAAATATTTTAGTGGAAAATTTATCTGTTTGGTCGAGAGTTAACCTTTTTGTTCAAAATTCGTATTTTCAGTACAAAAATTCGACTCTATTTTTGAAAAGTGTTCTTTTTAAGTTTGGGTCGTTTTAGAAGTTGCTTAGGAATTTTAGAAATTTGGAAGAAATCAAGAAATATTTGATAAATTTTTTCAAATTTTGAAATTTTTCTAATTTATTTAAAACGTTCTTAATTCCTGAAAATATAATTAACTGCCTCGAACTTTTCTCCAAATTTTGAAAAATCATTGAAAATGTAAAAAAAATTGCCTTGTAATCTCCTAATTTTCACCAGGGATTTTCAAAATTTTGGGAAATTGTTTGATATTTCAAAAACCATTTTTAATTTTCTCTTGTACTTCATTTTTCGAAATTCTTTTTCCAATCTTCTCAGAACATCTACACCTTCTGATTTTGAAAAATTATTCAAATTTTGCCTGATTTTTTTTTCAATTCTGCAAAATTAAAAAAGCTGCCTTGAAATTAATTTTTCGAAATAAAAAATCATTAGAAATTTTCGAAATTCATTTGGATTCATTACAAAACAATCATTAAAAATTTTTCCTGAATCTCAAGAACTTTTTTTAGTTCACTTGACACTCTGCATAATTTCAGTTTAACTATAAAATGTTTAAATCCTGAAAAATTAAAAAAAATGGTTTCAAGGTCTTCCACATTCTTTTTCCACGCATTTTGAAATCTTCAAAAGTAAAAATTATAATTTTTAAATTTTTAAATTTTATTGAATTTTCATTAATAAATAACAATTAAAGAATTATCAATTTGGAAAAATTTGAGTTAGCTTAAGAGATATGTACAAGTTTTGAGAGGATTGAAATTTAATTTAAAACTAGAAAAGATTTCCAAAAAAATAAAGTTTGGTTTGGCATTACATGAAATGATATAATTTTGAAAATTTACAAATTTTTTTATTTAATCTCCAATACATAGCATTGAAAATAATAGCGTGAATTTATATTTTTTTAAATCTTTGGACTGCATATTTTAAATAATTTTGAAATGTTTAAACAATTATTATTTAATTTTTTCCCCTGTAAATCCTGAAAAGTTATTATCTTTTTTAATAAATCTTACAAAGTTGATGAATGTCAAGTGTGGTAGTTCATGTTTAATTCATTTGGTAATTATTCAAACAATTTTTATTTCTTTGAACAATTTTTTTCCATAAAATCGTAAAAAGTTATTATTTTTTGGAAATGATGACACAATTAAAGGATGTTGAAATAAATATATCTTTTGAGGATGTTTGGTAATCATTTAAAAAATTTTGATTTGTTTAAACAATTTTTTCCCTTTGTGAAGTGTAAGAAATTATCGCTTTCTGGAATTGATGACACAATTAAAGGAGTTTAAGAGTCATATTTTTTTTTACAAGATATTTAGCAATTTTTTTAATAATTTCAATTGGTTTCAACAATTTTTATTTGTTTAAACATTTCTTTCTCTGTAGATCGTGATAATTTATTTTTTTTCAGCAATTAGTGACACAATTAACGAAAAAAACAGAAAAGAATGACGTTTCACGATTCACAGAGAAAACATTGTTTGAACAAACGAAAATTGTTCGAACAAATTGAAATTCTTTTGAAAATTGCTGAATATCCTTCAGAAGGAATATTATCCTCAACATTCTTTAATTTTGTTATTGTTTCCGGAAAATAACTCTTCACGATTTTTGAAAAAAAAAAATTGTTCAAACAAATGAATATTGTTTAAATAATTAGCAAGTACGTTAAACAAGACCTGCAGCTCTTGACATTCATCAATTTTGTATAATTTATCCCGAACGATAATATCTTTTCACCATTTACAAGGGAACAAAATTGTTTGAACAATTGAGATTATTCAAAATATACTTCAAAACTCGTCACTAATCAATTAGAAATAATTGACGTTGAAAAAATTTCAAAAAATCCATTTTTTCAAAATCGGGAATTTCTTTTTCCGGAAATCGAACGAAAAAAGGGTGAAGGGGGGGCGGGGGGGTTATTACCAAAAATCGAAAGTCAAATTCTTACAGCTATAAATTTGGAACACCCTATTATGGTATTTATTTGTGGATTCCTCTGAAAATATTTTTATTTTTCTGTACTTTTCTGTGAAAATGTGTACACCAGGGATACATTCTTTTCCCACTATGAGATATTATATAAGCATCTCTCCTTTTATTCCTCCTCCACCAAGAGAAGAATACACAAGTAGTAACAACTTAACACTTTTTTACTGACTCAGTCTCGACTTTTTGGTTCTCTCGGAATGAAATAAGTTCTCTCGGGACGTCCGTTAGAACACCCGGGAATTTCGTCCCGCGGGGTGTGATACAGAGAACAACATAAACTCTCTTGGTAACGACGTTTGCTATAGAGATTTCTTTGCTCTGGGCCTTTTTCCCCAAGAGAGTGAGAGAGAGGGTCACACTTTTGGATTTTTTTTAGGGGTGAAGGCCTGGCACCTATATGCATAAACGAACCGTACCGGCCTCCGACACCTCCGAACTGTTAAACCATCTCCTTTCTTTTTCTCTACCATTTTTTTTTCACCTTGGCCCTTCTTTCGCCAGTTAATTAGATTTTGATGGTCGGCGCGAGCATTTGCATCCTTTATTCCTACTCGTCCTTTTCACATTTTCTTTCTCTCTCCACCTCCCTCTTGTAGTCAATGGCAATTTTTCTCTCTCTTTCTCTTCCAGAGGGAACTTTGAAACTCTCAACTTCTCTCCCTTAACCGAGAGAAAAAAATGCATTTTTTTGGGTTATATTCTCTCGCTCCGCGGGGGCGAGACGTTTAGGCTGTGAACGCTTAACTCTTAAAGCGATTTAGCGGCCCAGGGGCCAAGTGTCAACAAGCCGGCACTGCCCAGGTTCTTATACACTTTCGTGTATACATACACGTTTGAGCTTCTTATTTTTTTTTCCAACACTCTCGTGTCAGGCGTTGAACAATATACGGGGCTCTTAAACTGGCTTCGCTTCTTCGAGATTGACTTTTTACCACTGTTTCATTTTATTTTTTTTTTGCATCTTTTTGGGCTGGAGAGGAGTGTGAAACTAATAGTTTTGGGACTGCAAGTCTTCCTCTCTTTACTTCTTAGAATGGGATTGATCTTCATCATCCTCTAACCTTTTAATTCTTTCTGTATAATCTTTCCTCGTCTTCTTACTTATTTGCATTAGGTCTATACATCGTCCTATCTTCTACTATCTCTAATAACTACTCCCTCTCTTACCTTCTCTTCCTATTCTTACATTAAAAATCCCCATATCATTAGCATTTCTTCTTCCTCCTCCTTGATAAACTTCTCTATATGGTTTCTAATTTCTCTTCATTTCTTTTGAATTCTATAGTATCACTGTCCTTTGATATTTTTCAAGGAGGTTGTAACCTTCCTCAAACACCACCACATCGAGTTTTCGCACTACCTTCGGAAAAATTAACTTGACCTTTCGCTTCATCAACTATCTCCCTTTTCTCTTTTTTTTACTTCTGTCACTCTTTCCTTTACACTTTTCCTTTCCTCTCATATTCCTCACCACAGAATATCGTCCTTTCTTCTCTAACCCTACTCTCCACTCGTTCCAAACATACCATTCCTTCCAAATACAGACTTTTTGGTATCTTAACCTCACTTCACTTTACCTTCTTTTTTCTCTTCTTTTGCTACTTCCCTTATTTTGTATTAGATATGGAATATATTTTTCTTTTAATTCCTCTACTACCACTCCTTCTTTTATGCCCTTTTTTCAATCTTACTTTTCCCCTCACCTTTAAATATTCTCGAGTACCTCCAGTACCTCTGCCTCATTTCCTTATTATTTAAACTTACCTTTGTTTCTTCTTTCCCATACCTTTTTTTCAATCTCCCTTTCCACCTCACTTATCTTCTTTCTATCAAAATTTCTGTCCTGAGCAGCATAGATTTTTGCATAATAATTTGATCTTCGTAGTTCACTATTTCCCTATCCTTAAGTAAAATTAATACAGAAAAATTGATGTTGCACAGGCGGGAAATTTGAATTTAAAAAAGATATTTGAATTACTAAGAAGTGTCAAAAAAGAATCTAAAAGATTTTAAAGAATTTTTTTTTCATTCCAGAGTCTTTCACGAAATATTGAGAAAAATTCGAGTATTTTCAGAAGATATTTAGAACTTTTAAAAGTTTGAAGGAAATCAAAAAAAAAATTTTTAATTTAGGGAAATGTTTTCAAGTTCAAAAATATTTTTAATCTATTCAAAACCTCTTAAGAAACTTTGTTTATTCATTTGAAACATTCCGAAATTCTTTTAAAGTTTCTAAAGTTTTTGATTAAAATCTTTAAAAATCTGCATTCTTAAATTTATTTAGATTTTGAAATTCTTTTTGAATCTCATCAAATTTTTTGAACATTCCTTACATTTAGTCGATTGTTTCAACTTACCGAATTGGAAAATTTTGCTGTAAAAATTTCTTGACATATTTTTCAATTTTCTCGTAAAGTTTATTGTTCAAAAACCAAAAACATGTTTAAATTTTTCCACCAATCTTAAGAATTTGAAAAAAAATATATTTTCAGAATTTCTTAACCTTCTAATCTTTCAACATAATTCACATTTTTCTTGACTTTTTTTAAATTCTTAAAAATTAAAAAAAAATTGCCTCAAAATCTTTCAGATTCTTTTTTGAATATTTTAGAAATCTTTTGAAACGTTTTGAAATCTTTTTTAATATTTTCTTGAAATAATTTCTTTCTAGTAAAAATCATTTTAATTTTTCCTAGGAACCTAAACATTTTTTATTAATTTTCCTAAAGCTTTTAAATTTCGTAAAATATCTTCATAAGTTTTAATTATTTTTGAAACGTTTCAAAACTTCTAAATATTTCCGAAACTTTTAGAATTGATTAAAAAAAATAATCTGAAAATTCCCCATGAATCTTGAAAAAAATTTTTTCATTCTTCTGACACCCTGAAAAATTTCATTTGACATTCAAGTTTTTTATATCTTGAAAAATTAAAAAAAATTGGCTCAAAGTCTTCCGTATTTTTCTTCAACACATTCTAAAATCTTCAAAATTTTAAATAATTTTTTTTCAATAAAACCTAAACTATTTGAAATTTCCCCAGGAATCATTAAACATTTTAATCTCTTTAAATCTTTCAAAATTATTAAAAGGTAAAAAAAATTTTTTTTCGAATTCTTCAAAATTTGTTTTAAACATTATTTAATTATTCTTATCTCTTTACAAATGTAAGAAAGTTTCCCCTGAGCGAAGAGAAATCCTCTCAATTTTTTTGAATCCTATTAATATTTTTTAATTAATGATTTTTTTTTTGTGATGCAAAAACTGAATAGATGAAAATTAAAATCTCACTTTTCAGAAATTGAAAATTGAATTTTTAGTCCTTAAGCGAAAAAAGTTGCCCTTCAGGCATTCGAAACCTGATCATATTTTTCAATCGAACCATTTTTTTTTGTTAAATCAGCAACTGTATGGCTAGAATATGGATTTCTGTTTTTATTTCAAATTGAAAATTGCATTTTTATTACCGTCCAAAGTTTAAAAAAAAATGCGCCACCACAGAAAGAAATTTGTAAGTTCAATTGAGCATTGATTTTTCATAAAGGTGTTTTTTCCTTATTTTTATTTATAACAAAAATACAAAAATATATCACAATATTTTTTTAAGTTTTAGGCAATTTTGAGATTGTAGATTAGAAAAAATATATTTTCCAATTATTAAATCCAAAATGTGGTCTTATTAAAAAGCGTAAAATAGAGAAATATTCAAGAAAGACAAGAGAAAATCCATCATGCGATGGCCTCTAGGAGAATCCCTATTGAAACACTTATTGTCATTCATAAATTGTTATATAAATTGAATATGTGAATAATTTTTAGTAATAAAAATACATCTTATGGACTAATAATTGTTTACACAATAAACACAATAACACGATAAACAAAAAGTAACACCATAACACAATAAACAAAAAATAACACAATAAAAGACAGGAGTTTTGATTAATTAATAAACGATTTTACCCATAAAATTTGGAAATCATTTGAATTTTTTCACGACATCGTCTACTATAATAACTAAGCAGAAAAATCCGTTCTTAGATCATCTGTGATTATTTAGGTCAGTTTTATCCTTTGATAAAAAACCAACAAAAAGTAATCAGTTTCTAAGACTGCCCATTGAATCCTAAACAGGAAATCCAATCTCTTCATTTCAATCAATTCAAAAATATAA
>CAKNXH010063606.1:5338-17024 GCA_932178445.1 Andricus quercusramuli | reverse complement strand
CCTTTGATAAAAAACCAACAAAAGTGATCAGTTTCTAAGACTGCCCATTGAATCCTAAACAGGAAAACCAATCTCTTCATTTCAATCAATTCAAAAATATAAATCGACAAAAAATACAAAATTACAAAATAATACAAAATTTTTCCTAAATAGAAAGACAAATCAGAGAAATCAAATTTTGTATTCGAAATTATAACTTTTCGAGCTTGAAAAGAAGAGGAAAAAAATCTGTCGCACCCTATCCCTTTCCCAGATTTATGATTTCTTTCCAAAAATTGTCAGGGGTACTCTATTTGAAAATTTATGATCAAAAAGTCTTTTCTATTCATGTGTTAACTTTGAATTATGTCGATTAAAAAATTTTTTCTGTTTGAAAGAGATGATTCATATATTATAAATGAGCATAATTTCCTCAATCTTCAACGAGGTGTATTGACATTAGAGATCAATCGATTTGCTTCGAATGAAGGAATCTTTTCCGTTCTGGAATCAATTTTGAATTATGTCAGTGAAAAAAGTTTTGTTATAAAAAACCGTGTTTTCCAACATTATGCATTACCATAGCCTTCTTACTCTTCAATAAAATGCATCAATGTCATAGGTCAATTGATTTGTCTTGAATCAACAAAACTTTTCTATTCTCGCATCAATCAAATTTGAATTATGAGAATCAGAAAATTCATACTATAAAAATCGATTTGAAAAATATGTAAATTACCATAAATTTTCTACTCTTTGATATTAATATTAATATTGCAGGTCAATCGATTTGTCTCGAACCAAGGAATCTTCTATATTCTTGCATCAACTTTGAATTATGTTGAAGAAAAAAGTTTTACTCTAAAAAATCGTATTTACAAATATTGAGGAAGGTTTAATTAAATTAATTGAAAATTTTTGGAAAATGTTACAAAAGAGGAATCAAAAATGATTTGAACAAAACATGTGTGTGGGACAAACGTGAAATGCGACACCACACTCTCTTGATTGCACAATCCTTTCTTGTAATCTGATAGGTTCAGGCAGTAGGACGCTTACTACTATATTAATTATCATAAAGGAAAGTTAGATTAAACGTTTAAGGTGGCATGTAAAATGAATTGCTAGCTCCCGCTTCGTCCCACGTTTTCCTAGACTTGAAATGAGATTCATAGGATATAATAATTTACATTACTAACTACTGGGTTTGCTTTTCTTGAATCAAAGACCCGCTTTTTTTTGTTGACTCAACCAAATATTCTTCGAAGACAAATTCAATCATATTTTCGACTATTTTTCAATTTTATCACTACAATTGAAAAATCCACGATAAACAAGAGGAAAGGGTAAAGAAAATGATGGCAAGCGAATCCCAATCCTTCCTTTTTCTCTGGTCTTTTTTTCTAACACAATAATTCTTCTTTTAATATTGATAAAAATATTTGTATAAGACCAGTAGATAAAAAACAATTAACATCAAATTATCTTTCAAACTGAGAAATACATTTTTAACAAATCAATTTAACTTTTAGTTAAATGGTTGAAGTTTCCAACAAAAAAGATGAAGAAAATAAAAATAGAGAAAATTAATTTTCTATCAACAATAAGTCAACGTTTCTCAAACAAATTGTTGAATTTTTAAACGAAAATTCAAATTTTCGACAAAAGAGTTCAAAAATATAATTTAAGAGTTCAAAAAATATAATCCTACAATTTTAAATGAAATATATATTTTTTAATTAGTTCACCAAAAAGATGAATAGTTAAGTAACTGATGAATCTTCAATCAAAAAAAGAGAATCGAAATGAGTTAGTTCAACTTTCAAAGTAAATAGCTGAATTCTCAATCAAAAAAGATGAATTCTCACTTTTTTAAACTCTCTACGAAAAAAAATTTGTTATCAAAAGACATAAATTTCCCACAAAATAGATGAATTTTCAAATAAGAAGAAAGAATCTTCAACGAGAATTTGTTACCAAAAAAGAAGAATTTTCGACAAATAATGGGATGGTCAACTAAAAAATATGAACATTCAATTTTAAATGGAATATTTAATTTTTAATTTTTACAAATTATTTCACCAAAAAGATTATTATTCAACTAATTGATGAATCTTCAATCAAAACAGGAAAATTGTAATAAGTTGGTTTAACTTTCAAACTAAATAGTTGAATTTTCAATCAAAAAATATGAATTTTTAACAGACAAAATTATTTTCTACAACAACAACAACAAAAAACAATTTTCAACAAAGATGAATTTTTAACCAAAAAGATGAAACTCCAACAAAAAATAGAATTTTTAGCAAAAGAGTTCAACTGATAACGAAATAGTCGAATTTTCAACCAAAAATAAGATTTTCAATGAAAACTTAATTTTTAACAAAATGCTTCATTTTTCAACTAGAATGGATGACTTTTTAACAAAATTGTTGAAGATTCAACCAGATAATAAAATTTGTTACCAAAAAAGAAGAATTTTTGACAAATAATTGAATGGTCAACTAAAAAATATAAACTTTCAATTTCAAATGAAATATTTAATTTTTTATTTAAAAAAATTATTCCAACAAAAAGATTATTATTTAAGTAATTGATGAATCTTCAAGCAAAAAAAGGAAATTGTAATAAGTTAGTTCAACTTTCAAACTAAATAGTTGAATTTTCAATAAAAAATGATGAATTTTTAACAGGCAAAATTATTTTTTACAACAACAACAACAACAGGAATTTTTAACAAAGTACATAAGTTTCCGACCAATTAGATAAATTTTTACCAAAAGATGAATCTTCAACAAAAAATAAAATTTTCAACAAAAGAGTTCAACTGATAACTGAATAGTCGAGTTTTCAACCAAAAATACGATTTTCAATAAGAACTTAATTTTTAACAAAATGCTTCAATTCTCAACTAGAACGGATGACTTTTTAACAAAATTGTTGAAGATTCAACCAGATAATAAAATTTGTAACCAAAAAAGAAGAATTTTTTACAAATAATAATGGAATTGTCGACTAAGAGATATAAATTTTTTATTCAAAATGGAATACTTAGTTTTTTGTTTTAAAACAATTAATTCAACATGAAAATGAATATTTCGCTAATTGATGAATCTTCAATCAAATAAGGAAATTGTAATAAGTTGGTTTAACTTTCAAACTTAATAGGGGAATTTTCTACCAAAAAAGATGAATTTTCAATTAAAAATGTGAATCTTCAGCAAAAAATATAATTCTTAACAAAGGAATTTAACTGATAACTAAATTGTCAAATTTTCAACCAAAAACGAAAAATATGATATTCTAACTGGTGAAATTAACTTTCTACCAAAAATAGGATTTTTTTACAAGATAGACTAGCAACTGAAAAAAAATATTTTCAACCAAATAGTTGAATTTTCGACTAAAAAATATCAACTTTTGAGCAAAAATAGATCAGTTCAATTTTCAGATTCAAAAATTAATTCTCAATAACAAGAAAAACCGAAAAAGTTCAGTTTTCAACCAAGTATTTTAATTTTTCACTCGAATAAATAATTACTTTTTGAATATTATCTCCTTATGTCTGTTTTATAGGGTCCCATAAAAACTCCATAGGTGAAAAATTGGTTTCGCGAGTTTCTGGCGCTAATTACGATTTTTCGCAACTTTTATTATACAGATGCTTTTTAAAATATAAAATACTATTTTCTATTGATGAATATATATTTAGATAAAGTGTTCAAACAATTTATCATTGTTTTCAGATATTGTCAAATTTAATCAATTGTTACCACACTCTAAATGGAAAGTGGATGAAAAGTAAAAAAGTTAGATGAAACCGCAACTTTCAAACATACTTTGAAGAGAATATTTTAAAATAATAATAATAAATTATTCAAACAATTAGTTTCATTGACTGGAATTGATTATTACCTCACCCTAATTGAAGACTGGACCAAAAGTGGAAAATTTTAGAAAAAATTGCAACTTTCCAGCATTATTCGAGACATTATTAATTTAAATAATAATGAACTGCTAAAAAAATTATTGAATTAAAATTAAATAATTTTAAATTAAATTTCAAATTAAATAATTTTCAATTAAAAAGACAAATTTTCAACTGAAAAGAAATGGACTTTCAACCAAAGAAATTAATTTTTAATCACAATGATGAATTTTTAACCAAAAACATTAAATTTTGACCGAATATTAGACTTTTTACTCCAAAAGATGAATTTTCTATCAACAAAAAATAAGCGAATTTTCAACTAAATACTTTATTTCCAATGAAAGAAATCAATTCTTAACAAAAAATGGGATAGTTCTCGGAATAGTTTAAGTGATTTTTCAACTAAAATGATGAATGTGCAACTAAAAAAATCTTATTTTTAACCAAATACATTAATTTTGAATTAAAAAGATAAATTTTTCACCGAAAATAAAGTAGAATAATTTTCAGTTGGTAAAATAAATTTTCAACTGAAAAGCAAACGAATTTTCAACAAAACAGTTAAATTTCCAAGCAAATAAATGAATTTTTAACCAAAAAGATGAAATTTCAACTAATGAGAAAAGTATTTCACCAAAAAAGACGGATTTTCAAAAAATAGTTCAATTTTCAGTGAAAAATTAATTTTCAATGAAATTTAAGTAAATTTTAAACGAAATAGTACAATTTTCAACTAAAAATATGAATTTTCAAGCGAAAATGGAATAGCTATATCTTCTGTTAACAAAATTAATTTTCATCTAAGAAGAAACAAATGTTCAACCAGAGAAATTAATATTCAATCACAATGATGAATTTCCAACCAAAAATATGAATTTTTGACCAAATATTGGAGTTTTCAACCCAAAACATGAATTTTCTCTATCAACAAAAAAAAAAAAAAAAAAAAAAACCGAATTTTCAAAAAAAAAATTTTATTTTAGGCCAAGGAAATAATTAGTTAAAAATAGATTTATGTAATTTTCTACTAAACGGATAATATTTTAACGAAAAAGATTAAATTTCTATCAAAAAAGATAAATTTGTTACAAAAAATGGAATAGTCAAAGTGAATTTTCAACTAAAATGATGAAATTTGAACTAATGAGAGTACTCTTCTACCAAACAAGGCGGATTTTCAACAAATAGTTGAATTTTAACCTAAAACAGATAAATTTTCAACTAAAAATAGAATACCTGTTTAATTTTTCAGTAAGAAAACTTAAATTTTCAATCAAACGACAGTGAATTTTCAACGAAATAGTGTAATTTTTAACCAAGAAGACTACATTTTTATCAAGAAAGGTAAATTATTGACAAAAAATGGAACAGTTATATTTCCAGTTAAAAAATTAATTCTAAATAAAAAAAAAACAAATTTTCAACCAAAAAGATCAATTTTCAAACGATAATATGAATTTTGTAAGAAAATAGATGAATTTTTTAACAAAGTTCATGAATTTTCAAAAAAATATTTGAATTATTTAAGGAATTTCCCACCGAAAAGATGGAGTAGTCACCAAAAAAATTAAATATTCTCCCACAAAATTTGAATTTTCAATAAAATACAGGAATTTACACCAAAAATTTGAATCTTCAACTTAAGAAGATAAATTTTGAACCAAACATGTACGAGTTACATTTTCAGTTAAAATAATTAATCATCATCTAGGAAACATTATTGTCAACAAAAGAATTTAATTTTGAACAAAAGAATGAGATTTTAACTAGAATGATAAATCATCAACCGAATAAATAAATTTTTAACAGAGTAGTTCCACTTCCAACTAATTAGTTGAATTTTCTACCAAAAAAGATAAATTCTCAACGAAAATCGTGATTTTTAACCACAATAATAAAATTAATTTCAACTTTAATTTATCGAAAATTCCCTAACTCTGCCAGGTTTTTCCTGACATTCCCTGACTTTCTGAAATTTCCTGACCAGGAGCAACTCTGTAATTCAAAAAAAGTATATGTTCATTTCACTCCAGAATGCATTTGTAAAAATATATGTATTAATCCTGACATATATTTGTTTAAACAATGAATGCTTTGAATTCTCTAAAATGCTCTGTTCGAGCTCAAATTCTGAGCATATTCTCGGGAGCATTTGCTCAACATAAATTCTTGAGCATTTAAGAACTCTATTCAGGACCAGATCCACCTTTCTTAGTGCTTCTTATTCATTACCCCAAATTTTCAACTCGATGTGGCTGTTCGTGTGAAAATAAGTTTACAAATAAAAAAAGTGTCGGTAAGGTAGGAATCCCGTCACGTGACCCACTCGTCACATGGCCTTGGAGGAAAAAAATTATGCCAAAGAAAAATTTTCTTCAATTAAAAATAATTCTTTTTTTCTGAATGTGTGTTGATGATGAGGCGAACTAAATGATTTGAAATCCTGTAGATCTTTCCACGAGATGATGGTCACTCAGGCAACGCAACGGGTATTAATCACCTACGAGAAGTGTCATCCTGGGGTTCGACCCACCCCAGCATTCCTTCATTTGAATGCCACACACATGCACACCTACCTCTCTTCTTATCCCTGCCCTCTTTCAAAACATTTTGGAGGATCGTTGCCAACCGATAATAAATCAATTGTATCGAAACCCTTCAATTTCGACGGATCGATCATCTCGAGTCTCAAATTTTATGCCACACAAAAATATTTCAAGGAATCTGTATTATCGTCAGAGAATAACAAATTTTTAACCTCTTTTCAGACTAGATGGAAATATTAATAAAGAATTATTTTAATGAATTTTTTTTTTAAAAAAGATCTCCTTTCGCTTCCCTTGGAATCGAACCGCAGAACTTCCGATTGTCGGTCGGGTGCCTTTTCATTAAGCTACTAGAGAGATCGAGAGAAGAAAATTTTTTCAGAAAATGCACACATTATTTTCCAAGGTGGTCTTTCCCAGAAGTAAATTATTCAAAATAATTTTTAATTCATATTTTCATCTAGTCTGAAAAGACGTTAAAGTTTCTGTTGATCTCTGATGATAATACAGATTTATTAAAAAATTTGATACGTACCAACTCGCAAAATAATGTTTTTTCTAAAAAAAATTTCTTCTCTCGATCTCTCTAGTAGCTTAATTAAAAAAAACCCATCTGGCAATCGGAAGTTCTTTGGTTCGCATCTCAGCAGAGTGAAAGGAGAAGGTCTTTTTTTAGAAAGAGGATAATTACACAAAAATAATCCTTAGTTTTTTTGTAAATATGCTCTAATTCCTATATTCACTGCAAAAAATCATTATTGATGTACTATCTGAATTAGAATTGGTAGACATTTTACTAATGCCAAACATCATAGTTAGCACCAAGATCTCGCAAAAGCCACTTTCATAAAAAATTCTAAAATTTAATTGAAAATTTGATCGTTCGGTCAAATATGCAACAATTTCGTTGGTCAAAAATTCAAAAATCTACTAGAATTTGTACTACTCTGTTAATTTTTTCATTATTAAAGATTCATCACTGTGATTGAAATTTCACTATTTTGTTCAAAGTTTTTAAGTGAAAATATAAATCTTCCCTTTTTTGTCTAAAATCGACATTTTTAATTGCAAATGTATCTTGTTTAGTTGTGAATTCAACAATTTGGTTAAAAATTTATGTATTTTGTTGCAATTTAAGTATTTCGTTGAAAATTAAAGTATTTTGTTAAATATTCATCTTTCTTGGTAAAAAATTAATCTTTGTCGTAAAAAATTTGTTGAAAAATCATATTTTCGGTTTGGAAAATGAACTGTTTCGCAGAAAAATTATGAATGTAAAAAAATAAATTATACTGAATATTTTTTGGTAGAAAATTGATATTTTTATGAAAAAAAAAATTTTATTTTAAAATCCAAATATTTGATTGGAAATCAACTGTTTTTTAGAAAAATCAAAAATGTAAATCAGAAAGGTATCTGTTTTAGTTGCAAATTCATATTTTTGATTGGAAAATCATATTTTTGTATTGAAAATTCAGCTGCCTCATAAGAAATTGAAAACATAAGAAAATGAATGTAATTATTTCATTTGTGGATGCATATTGATATTCATAATTGTGAATTGATTTTTTCTAATTGAAAATTGAACTTATTGATCGAAAATCAATTTTTTTTTTGCAATTCATATTTTTGGTTGACAAATCTTAATTTTGGTTTGAAAATTCAACAGTTTAATAGAAACATTGAATACGTAAAGAAATAAATGTAATTACTTTTTTTGTTGTTGAAATTTCAAATTTTAAATTGTAAACTGATATTTTCTGAATGAAAATTAAACTATTTGGTTGAAAATTCATGCATTTTCTCAAAAATTAACCTTTTCGGTAGAAAATTTATTTTTTGGATTAAAATTCATTTTTTCGCTTGAAAATTAATTGTTTTAACTCAAAATTTTGAATATACTTTATGTTTGATTGAACATCAATCTTCTTTAGTTGAAAATTCAACTATTTGTTTGAAATTTCAGAATTTCAGAAAAAGTATTATCGAAAAAGTAGAATTTTTTATTTGACAGGTTTTTGCAAAATACTAGGAAAAATTCAAGTCAGTTCAAAAGTTATTCACGATTTTTGGATGTTGTAAAAATAAATATCTTCTAAACTGAATCGAATTATTCCTAAAATTGTGAAAAATCTATGAAAGTTAATAAACGGGCCCTCAAATTTTCCAAAAAATTTTCGACATTTGTAGCAATGTTTTGAAATATTTCAAAATCTTTTCAAACTATTTCTTAAAAAATTGCCAAAACTTTTGAACCTTTCAAATATCTTTTAAAATTATTCAAATTTTTGCAAAAATTTTGTAAAAATTCTGTGTAAGTATAATTTTTTTCTTTCGCAGGATTTCGCAAAATTGTAGAAAAAATTCGAGTCAGTTTAAAATATACCACGGACTTTTGGGAAAAGTATATTTTAAACTGTCTCAAATTATTCCTAAAATTTTTTTAAAATCTTGAAGATTAAAAAACTGCCTTTAAATCTTTCACATTTTTTTCGACTTTTTTTCTTGTGAAATGTTTTGAAGTCTTCTTCGAAATCTTCCAAGATTTATATTTTGTTAAAAAATGTTTCAAGTTTTATGTTATTTTTGTAAACATTTCAAAAACTTTTAAACGTTCTAGAAACCTCTTGATATCATATACATCTTTTCAAAAATATTCTTAAAATTCTAAATGAAAGCATGAAAGTTTCAAAATTTTTATTTCAAAATATTCAAAAATGTATAGTCTTTTTCTTTTTCAAAATCTCTTTAAGTTTTAAATTAATTCAGAATCTTCCTGATACTTATAAATATCTTTAAAATATTCCTTGATTTTTTATATAACTCTGTGATTTTGCTAATCAAAAAATTTGCCTTTAAAATCGACCATATTCTTTTCCAAAATGTTGAAAAATAATTAGAAATATTTTTGAATCTTTGTCCCTTTTTTTTCGAAAATTAAAAATTAGTTTAAATTTTCCCAGGAGTGTAAGAAATTTGTTATCGTCGCGAGAAATTTCAAAATCTTCAAGGAACTTGGAAAAAAATGTTTTAACTCTTTAAAAATGTACCTTTTTTCAACTTTTAAATTGTTGTATGTTTCAGATTGATTTTTAATCATTTTATTACTTCTTAATGTTTCTTAAACTTGACCGAATTTTTTTATGAAACTTTGTAATCTTCCTGATTGAAAAACTCAGCTTTCAAATAGTCTACAATCTGTCTCAAAATTTTAAGGCATAATTTGAAATGTCTTAGAACCCTCTTCAATTTTGTATCAAAATTGTTTACTACTAAAAAATAAGTTTAAATTTTGCCAGGAATTTTAAGACATTTTTTCATTCTCCTGAAAAATTTCTAAATTCTCAAGAGTCTTCTTTTCTTCAAATCATCAAAAATCTACAAATTACATTTCCATATCGAAGTGCTGGGCATCTTTGTTCCGTTGATTATCATTTTCGAATATATTATTTAAATAACCTTACATTTCTTATGAAGCTGAAATTTGCAGATTTTTTTCAATGGTGAACAAATTAAATGTTCATCCAATCCCGAACACGGGTTTCCTGACAACAGAACATATTTTCAAATTGTTTGCAGTAATTTCAACATGGTTCGTGAAATAATCGAAAATTATGCGCTTTTTGATAATTGGATTCTTCGTTTTTTTTCTATTATCCCCATTTTGCCCCCACTTTTATTTTATAAAAAACCATCCACCCTGCCCTCGTGAGCGGTCGACCATTTCTTTGGTTATCAGATCCCCGATTCATACTCGTCAAGCGCTCGCGCGAGTACAAAAGGAGAAAAAAAAGACGTCCACGTATTTGTATATAGGATACAACGAGGTATAGAAGAATACAATACATACACATACGTATTTATCCGCTCCTATCTCGCTGAGGTCATTTGTCTTTTTTGATGTCGTGCCATATCTGATTCGTTAATTGCGAGACCTTGCGTGCGATGGACTCTCGAGGCGAGAGAGAAAGAGAGAAAGAGAGAAGGAGAAAAAAAAGAGTGAAATGGAGGGCAAATTAATAGTCTACGTGAGAATAGAAAGAGTCAGATGTATAATTCTATGGAGTCGTCACTCGGTTTAATCAGGTTCAAAGTGTCAAACGGCCGCTACAGGTAATTCGCAGGCTGAGTGGAACTCTTGATGGCATTTTGACATGAGAAACTTCTTGTTGTGAACATGATGGATTCTGCAGAAAATAGATTATTATGCAAATATGCATATATTTATGAGTCGGAACAGGGGGTTTTGGTCCAGACATTGTAGTTCTGAATTTAAAAAGAAAATCGAAAAGAATTCTTCATCGCACTTTGACATGAGGAGCTTCTTCTTGGGAATATGCTCAATTCTGCAGACTCAAGATTACGGAACAAATATACATATAATAGTGATTTGGAACAGGGAATTTTGTTCTAAATATGTGCAATTCTGAACTTGAAGAAGGAATATCCTAAAATAATTCTACATGCCATTTTGACATGAGAAACTTCTTCTTCGAAGTATGTCGGATTCTGCAGACAATACATTATTGTATAACTTTACATATGTTCATGATTTGCAATAGAGAACTTTGTTCCCGATATTTGCGATTGAAAATTTTGAAATAAAATTTTTTTTTATTTGGAATTTAGGAAAAGAATTTTCGGAATAAACTCTTCATGGCATTTTGACATGAGGAGCTTCTTCTTAGGAATATGCTCGATTATGCAGACTATAGGTTATCAAACAAATATACACACAATTGTGATTTGAAATAGGAGATTTTGTTCTAAATTTATGCAATTTTAAATTTGTGAAAGGAATTTTCTGAATGATTTCTTCATGGCATCTTGACATATGAAACTTCTTCTTGGAAATGTGCCATATTCTGCAGAATATATATTGTTATACAATTATACACACATTTATGATTTGGAACGGCGGGGTTTTCTCCAGATATTTCTAATTTTGAATTTGGAAGAATAGTTTTCGGAAAGCACTCTTCATGGCATTTTGACATGAGAAGGTTCTTTTTGGAAATATGCTCGATTCTGCAGACTATGAATTATTGAAGAATTATACACATAATTATAATTTGAAACAGTATATTTTTGACCAAATGTTTGTTATTCTGAACTTGAGAAAGGAATTTTCTAAATGAATTCTTCATGTCATTTTGACATGAGGAGCTTCTTCTTGGGAATATGGTTGATTCTGCAGAATATATATTATTATACAATTATACACATATGC
>CAKNXH010063604.1:110441-127468 GCA_932178445.1 Andricus quercusramuli | reverse complement strand
TTTACATATTAATTTTGTTTCCTTTATTAATTATAATGCCATATTACTTTAGCATTACTTTACCATTACTTTACCGTTACGCTGTAGCGTAATGTTTGCGTTCGGCCGGTCCGCCAGGGAACTTACGTATTGTTTATATAATGTTATTTATTATATCATTTGAACATAATAATCTTTTATATTTTTAAAGTTAATAAATTAGGTTTCTGTTAAATAGATTAATAAAAAAAGGTTCATATAATTTACCCAAATTTTTTTTTGACCCGTAATTTATAAATGTAATACAATATTTATTTATTGAAAAAATGAGTTTATTTCAATTTACAGTTTCGCCTTAAAAGTGATATTATTTTATTCCTTTCTATTCTTTCTTTCACATTTCTCCACTTTTTAATTCCTCCCAATACGCTTCCATTAAATTTTTCTGAGTCGATTAAAAGGAATAGGTTTTGCTTTTTTTTTCTACTCGTTGGTGGAACTTTCGATGGAAGAAAATTCACGTATTAATGGGAATTCAGATTCTGAATTTTTTTGAATTTCTCTCTTCTTACCGGGATGACATGTTATCATATTCGGCAGATTTATAATTAGAAAAATGAATATATTGTGCTGAAATTTTAAGAAATGGTTCAAAATACATAAGGGACTTCTGCCTGGTCAACTCAAGTTTTTATTTTGTTTAAATAGTGCAATTTTCTAACTTTAAATGTAACTAAGAACAGGGCTTGGATGCCCTGGCTAAAATCGACTTAATAAAATTGCATTAATTAAACGAAAAAAAAAACTCAAGTGGACCAGACAGACGTACCCTTATATATTTTGAACCATTTCCCAACATTTCAACACAATATATTAATTTTTATCATCGTAAAGTTCTATAAGGAAGAAATTCTGTAAATGTTATACGGACTAAGTCATTTTTGTGGCCAGGAAATTTTTTTCATAAAATCAAATTATATCGTTTTACTCGGAAATGGCGAAAGATACAAATTAAAAAAAAAAAAGTTTGGAAATCTACAAAAGTTATACAAAAAAAATCCTCTTGCTCTTTTGCGGTATCTTGAACCGTTTACGAGAAGAATTCTAGACTTATATTTTTAGAAGAAAAAAAATTATCCTGGTTTAAAAAAATGTTTATCCCGAATAAAACTGATAGAATGCATTTCTAAGAAAAAAACACAGAAAATCTCTCGCAATACTCCACCTTTTTTATTCTTTGAAATATTAAAAAAAAATCTGCTGATATATGGAAGGCATCCTATCAGTAAAACTTGAAAAAATTTAGAATTATGTAATAGTGTAGAATAAAAAAGTTGACAGATTATTATTAAAAAAAAATGTCTGAAGATTTTAGGAACTTAAAAGGACGTATTAAATATTAAAATAAAAAGTAACGCCAATGTAAAGCATTACATTTTTTTATTAATGGTAACAAGTTAAAATTTGAAGGAAGTAACGGCAACGTTAAGCGTTACTTTTGTCTGGTAACGTGTCAAACACTGATTGGTGTTACGATATATTGTTTTTTATTTTGTACCTACTTTATTTATTTATAAATAATTTATTCAAGTGCTTCAATATTACACCGATGCATTTTATTATTTCCATATACGCACCTATAGCTACGTCTTTCTCTATATTATAGCTCCAACAACAAATTTAATGTTAATTAGTAAAGTTAATTAATAGCATTTTCAATTTTAATTAAACAAATTAAAATTAATTGTAATGGAAAATTCTGTAACTTAAAAAAACGAAATTTGCACTTCACGCAGTATAGTAGCATATATTAGTTTTGAATATAATAATTTTGTAGATGTAAAAGAAACAGTGGTTCACATACTGTTATGACTTATATTTCTAATTTCAGAGAATTTCCCACGTAATTCAAATCTTGCATTTTCAAATATCGGGTATTTAAAGAGAAAAGGAGAAGTTTTTCGAGAATAGGGGAAAAAATGGTAAACGCTGGGGAATGTGAGAAAGACTGTGATCCCTGTAAACCTTTAAACCAAATATTTATAGTAAAAAATTGTGTACAGGATACAATGCTTGTCGTCAACTTTAATCGGGTCCTAATGGACGATAATTGGAAAGATCCTGAAGCCTTTCGGCCAGAAAGATTCATTGACAATGAAGGAAAGCTGTTACTGCCAGATACCTTTCTACCTTTTAGTTTAGGTAGTCTTATGAATTATTAATCAATAATAATTCATAATTATTCAAAACATATATTTATTAAGCTATCCAAATTTCCGTAATAAACCAATGTTTTTTTTCTCGTAGGAAAACATCGATGCATGGGTGAAGTGCTTGCCAAGAGCAATATTTTCGTCATCGTAGCAACTCTCTTGCACGAATTCACATTTTCAGTTGTCCCGGGAGAAGAAAGCCCAACTACTGATTTCATTGATGGAGTTACAGCTGGACCAACCCCATACAGAGCTTTAATCAAACCGCGGAATTAATTATCAATCTATAAATAGATGTATATATTTCAAATAGAATACCTCCGGTGTATCTTAGCCTAAGATGAACAAATTCGTCAAGTGGCCTTTCAAAATATCCCAGTTTTTCACTTTTTATAACATAGGGCTCGGATTAACTAGACGGCTTAAAAAAGACACATTAAATTTCCAAAAAAGTCCACAAAAAGTCGCATCAAATTTTTAGATAATGAAGAAAGCAGTATCAAGCACTGAATTACTGAAATAATAACTTTGTTCGTTTAGGAATATAGATTACACAATTCTTATTGATTTTCAAATATTGTTTGCATTATTAAAATAAATTTTAAAGTTCAAACAATTTTTTAACAATAGCCATTCGGCTTGAAGGATTATGAATCTGGCCTTAAAATATTTATTTCTGAACTTGGATTTATTTCTGAACTTGTAAACTTGGATTATTTTTAAATGGGAGAAGTTTATGATTTACATTAATTTTGAACTTCAGGAACATTCAATATTCAACATGGAACGCTTTAAATTCCTATGATTTCAAGTATTGTGAACAGAGTAGTTGAATTTTCAACGAAAAGAGTCGAATTTTTTAGAAATAGTTGACTCTTGAACCCTAAGAATTAATTTTCAATAAAATAGTTGAATTAAAAAAATAATCATTTTTGAATATTAGTTACACTTACCACCAAATCGTTGAGAACTTTCAAGCAAAAGTAACGAATTGTTTACAAGGTCGAATTTTTAAGCAAAAAAGATTAAACTTCAACCAAATAGTTGAATTAAATAATTTTTATTTTTATGCAAAAAGACGAATTTTGTAGAAGACAGTTGAATTTTCAACTATGAAAGATGCATTTTCAACATTAAAAAAATGACTTTTCCACCACAAAAGATGAATTATCAATCCAAAAGATTGAATGATTTTAAAATTTTTATTTTATATTCAAAATGATGAATGTTACAGAAAACAATTGCATTTTTGAACAAAAAAGATAACTTTCGAAGAAAAAAATTAAATTTTCAAGTAGGGGAGACCGGGGCGAGATGAGCATACGGGGTCAAATGAGACACTGAATTTTCTCTCAAAATATGTGATTTTTGTTGCTGTTCTTTTCAGAAATGGCATAAATAATGATATTGAATTTATCGGAAGGAGGAAAAAAAAAATAAAGTAGATAAAGTAAAAATAAAAATGATTGAAATTTCAACACATGAATCCTGTTATTCTATGATATAATAAAACGAACAGAAATCATTGAAAATAACAGATAATATTTGTAAACTAAGGTTTGTCGTGAAGTTTGTTTATCGATCTTGAATGTACTAACGCATTTATACACAATTAATTAATAAAAACAGGTAATATTAAAGTTTTAATCATGATTGTGATTTGGGGCGAAACGAGCCGAGTTCGTGGGGCGAGATGAGACGCTTTTGTCTTGCTTGTCATAACCTCTTTATGGAGCTGGCAGAAAAGTTTCTGTTCGCAAGATTTCAGTCGTTTACAGTAAAATTTTTTAAAAAAGATAAAAATGTAAAGGAGAGTTCCGAGAGTGAAAAGATACAAAGGAAAAACTAACATGTGTGGTTAGAAGAGTCGATGACTGATATTGTAAAAGCTGATGTTTGAAGAAATTCTAGTGTCAGAGCACCTGCAATTCCCAATTAAAAATTCCCATTACACGCGGAATTGTACGTACTTTCAATATTTTAACATTGAAAAATTATTTTATTTAGAGAAATGTCATTAAATTTTCGCTAAAGTCGAAAAAAATCGGACAAAAAAAGAGAAAGGACCCCGCACCAAATGTACAGTAAATGGCTTTTTGTGAAAAATTCTAAATCTAATTTTTTTTGTATTTTCGAACCTGCAAAGCAATAATCCGAAAGAAAAGAGTAAGAAAAATTAAGTTTTTTAACAAAAAATTGTCAAAGTTTCAATTTTTACATGTATTTTAATAAAAAAATCTTTATTTTTGTGAAGTTTTTTTTCTCCGAAACTCTTTGTTAGATTTTGCTAAAAGTTTTACATTTTGAATAACAGTCTTACCGAAACAAAAGGTTCATATATAAGATCTAGAAAGATTAACGGTTTTTTGGATATACAGCAAGTTATGGGGGTGTTTTCATACTTTAAGCATCCAAGTATGGGAATCATCATTTCTTAGTAACTAAAGTCACTGGATATTTTTTATTCAACTGCTAGGGCAGGAAATCACTTTCAAATAAGTGAAGGAAGCGTGCATAGCACGGATATTATATATGTGCATTTACTTAAAGGGTTGTTTTATCATTCCTTGAATATTAAATCCGGAATATCGACATTTCTTAATGACTAAAATCACAAAAAGTTTTCTGATTAATCTATGAGGACAGGAATCACATTAAAAGTAGGAAAAGTGTAGACGAAAAGGATGTCTTTGAATTTTTCTAAAGGGTTATTTAATCATCCCTTATTTATATAGAGAAGCAGAGAAATTAACTTTTCGTAAGGAATAAATCACCAAGGATCAGGGCTACAATATCGCTTTAAAACATACATATAGGACGTCTTCTTTAGGAGGACTTACATTATAATTTATTGTCAGGGTCGTCTAGTCATCCCCTAATTATTGAGACAGCACATCGATATTTCATGCGGGATAAAGCACCAGTTTCTTTTATTAATACATTGATCAACAAAATCCTTGGTTCAATAATAAGTGATTTTGCTGATCAATGTACAATTAGAAAAATCTCTGGTGCTTTATCCCGTATAAAATATCGATTTCCTTGTTCAATAAATGAGATTAAATGGCCCTGACAATAAATACTGATGAAAATCCTGTTAAAAGAAGCTTCCTATGTATGTTTTAAAGTGATTTTGTTTATCAATAATATATTAATAAAAAAATCTGTGGTGTGTTATCCCGTATAAAATATCGATTTCTTTGTTCAAATAATTAAGGGATGATTAAACTACCCTGAAAATAAATTATAATGCAAGTCTTCCTAAAGGACACTTCCTATATGTATGTTTTAAAGTGATATTGTAGGCCTGATCTTTGGTGATTTATTCCTTACGAAAAGTTAATTGTTCCTATTTACTTTAATATGATTCATATCCTCATAGATTAATCATAAAACTTTTTATGATTTTAGTCATTAAGAAATGTCGATATTCTGGATGAAATATTCAAGGGATGATAAAACAAAAGGAGAAAAAAAACTTTTCACTAAAATAAGCATTTTTCTATTAAAATACATGTAAAAATTGAAACTTTGACAATTTTTGTTAAAAAACTGTCCATTTTTCTTACTTTTTTCTTTCGGACTATTGCTTTGCAGGTTTAAAAATACAAAAAAAATTAGATTTAGAATTTTTCACAAAAAGCCATTTACTGTACATTTGGCGCGGGGTCCTTTCGAATGTAGCACCGTGATTTTTTACCCTAATAAAATAAACAATCTATGGTTAGAAAGGCGTATTTTTCTACTTTCAAGCGGAGACAAATTGGAAATCAAATAAAAAATTACGCAGTTATGAATTATTATATAGATGCATTTTGGCGGAGTGTAAGATATTTCGCATATAATACCCTTCTTATTTCCACTTGACCTACAATGTCTACTATGTCTCATAAAAGTATATTAATTTTGTTTTTTGTAAAAAAGTGTTACCTCAAGCTCAAGCATGAACATTGTTAAAAATGACTTAAACTTTTACCTTAAAAGAAAGCAAAAACAAAACTCTGAATACATATTTTTGAATAAACAATTTTAACACGAAATATTTTTTTCTAAGATTCGCCTTTAGTTCTCTCCCAAAATTAGGTACAATTATGCGAATATTTTCCTCAATTTTATAAATAACTTTGAACAATGCTAATTTTTGAGCTTGAGAAAACTAGTGTACATCCTTAAACGAAAATGTTCTGATACATAAATTAAAGCAGATTGAATTACCTGTAAAATTAAGGGAAAAAAGGGTCCAACTGCAATACATAAGAAATGATCGATTTTCTAAAAGATGTATGCGGGAATTTCTTTCTCATGGGGAAAAAATGTAATTAGTATTCTTCTCTATAAAAAAAATGTAAATCTGCTTTTATTGTGACTATCACATATTTAGCAGTTTTACTTCACTGTTCTGCAATATAAAGTTTTTCATTTTGTAATACCAATTGAAGAGTGGCAGTACAGAACCAAATAAGCAACATTGCGTTCGAAAATGGGTTTATTGCATACAAAATTCTTACAAAATGAAATACACGTTGGAAGCAAGCTTTTATTTTTGTGACAAATTTGAAATTTTGGATTTTCAATCGCTAGCGAGAACCGATTTTCAAAATCTATGAAATTTCAACCTCGAAATTCTTGAACGATTTACTGTTTTGACTTTTGTTTTATCTTAAAATGGTGCATTTAGATTTTACAGAAGATTTTTCCGTTTTCCTGAAAAATTCCGGGTTTGCCGATTATCTAGTTCTGTACTGCCATCCTTCAATTTTTTGTTTTGTGTCAACTTAGCTTAAATTTTTTTGAGACGAAAACAAGAATTTGAAGCTGAATCTTGGATTCCTTAAAGTCTAAAAAATGCCAGGAAGTTTAGACTAAATCTAGTCTAGCCTAAAGAAAAAAATATCTCCGATATACGATATAGCTTTATTTATTACCTGATCGTCTTGTTACACTTGAATCGAAATAAACATTGAATTAATAACTAGGGTCACACGATGAAGCACTTGCGCAATAAATTAATCCGAAGAGCCTTGCCTTTCTTTGCTATCTCTGTATTCAGAACTAGCTCTAGATCTCGACTTTTCCTCAGATTTGGCTTCCTTCTCTGCTCTCTTTTCTTTGCTAGATTTTTTCTCACTCTTCTCATCGCTCTTTTTCCCGTTGCTTTCTGACTTATCTTTACTGCGTCCTTCCCTATCCTTATCCCTGGACTTCTCGGAGTATTTAGACTTGGATGACCTAGACTTTGATTTAGATCTTGAACGCCTGCTCCTAGATTTCGACCTTTTGCTGCGAGAGCGAGATCGACTTCTTCGTTTGGGGGACCTCTTCTTCCGATCTTTCGACTTGGTTCTAGAACGTCGAGATTTTGACCTCCGTGACCTGGAACGGGAACGGTGACGACCTCGAGAGCTGCTTCTCCTTCGAGAAGGTGATTTCCTCTTCCGTTCCTTGGATCGGGATCTACGTTTCGAACGCGATCGCGATCTGCGACGGTGTCTTGAACGTGAGCGTCTATGCCGAGAACGGGAACGCTTTCGAGACCGGGATCTTCTGGAACGACCCCTCGATCGAGATCTGGATTTCCGTCCACGTGATCCACTCCTACTCCTTTTGTCTTTAGACAACATGCCACCGATCATAGGATCAATAGCTGCCGAGATTAGATTATGGGCCTCTTTTACTCGCGACATGGCCTCCTCGATTTCCTTTTGCGCCGCCTCGTTGCTCTTCGCTTCTGGTTTTGATATGGCTTGCAGAGAGTGGTAGATTGAAATAGGCATATCACCCAGTAAACTACCATTTAACTGCAAAGCTGGGACGATAGAGGTTTGTTCAGAGAGTTCTAATAATGCGTAGTGGTCAGTGTCCGAGTCTCTAGTGCACAGTCTTGAATACTTCACTTCTACGTTATTTTCAGTAAAAAAATCTAATAACTGCTCTGCTGTTATCGAGGGGTCGAGATTTGCGACTATGAGTGTTCTTCTGATCTCCTCGATCCTTCTGCTATCCAAGTGACCAGGCAAGTGAGGATATGGAGGAAGACCATTCGCTTCCAGGGTAGGATCCATCGTTGTGATAACATGATTCGGCGGGATGCCTTCAATTGCGTTTACTACATTTGGCGGCAGTTTTGGCTCGGAAGGGTAAAGTCCTGAAAAAAGTGTGAATGGTTATTGCATGTTTTGATATAAAGTGGGATTTATTATTTGGAAGAATGTCCCACGTGACAAAGTAATAAAATACAGAAACTTTCGTTACATTGCTGTGGTTTTGCAAAAAAAAAGAGAGAAAAAAAAGGAGCAGTGAAAAACAAATTGAAAAAAATCGTTGAGTCGTAGTTGAAAAAACTCAATTTCTTATTCGGGGGGAGGGGGATTTTGATGTATATTTTTGTAGAAATAACAATGAAGTGGTGAATGATTGCCATAAACTCTTTATTTTTGCACCTAAAAATATAATTTATATATTAAACATGTTGCGATAACCGAATCCATTTGCAACTTTTAAAAATAGCTGAAAAAATCATTTTTTTTTAATTGCGCTTTCTGGTGCATCTTAATGCTTCAGACATTTTTTACAAAAATGAAAGAGCGTGAAATTCCTTGAAAAACTAAAAAAAAATTGAATACTACACCTCCAATAGTTCAGTAAATATAGCTGTCCAAACTTACTTTTCATCAACAAATTTGATTTAAAAAAATCTTCATTTTAATTTTTCTAAAATAACTCAGTTCCTGTTTATCACAGTTGCAAGTTATCAAAAAATAAGTTAAAGCAGACTGAATTTCCTAAACATCTAAAGAAAAATACAAAGCTCTCGCTCTAACAGAACTGCAGTTATGGCCTCCTGCATAAATAACTTTTAACTATGATGCACAGGAACTGAGTTATTTTAGGAAAACTAAAATTACAAATTTTTGTAGTCAATTTTTTTGATAAAAAATAAGTTTCGACAGCTATATTTCTAATGTTTTTTTCAAGTCTGTCACCTATTTTTAAACATTTTGAAGGAGTTTGGTTATCCCAAGATGATTAACATAAAAAGCCTATTTTTAGGTGACAACATAAATAGTATATATCCATCATTAAAAAATTTCAGTGTTAATTACAAAAAACTATACTTAATACCCCCTCCCAAATAATAAATTGCGTTTTTACAAAAAGGGCTTTGACGATTTTCTTCATTTTTGTCTCAAAACGACCCTGAGGTGTAACAATAATGAGGAATTGAAGAATTCCAATTTGAGAATACCTGAATACTTTCAGATAATCTAATGTTAATATCCTTAAATTATAAGATACAAGAAAAACAAGAGATAACAACATTTTTAAAATGATTATATTCAGAAACACTTATTAGACAAAAAAAAACTATTGTTTGAGAAATATCACGAAAATTAATTGTATCGATAATGTTGAATAAAAATAAAATAATACTTATATTGTAAGAGACTTTTAATCATTTTGTTTCTAAAAACGATCCAAAATGCAAATCCAACAATGGTCTCTGAATTTTTTGTATTGAATAAAAGCTTTTAATTAATTTTGATGATTAGGCTATTTCACAATCAGAACCTGATAAGAACACAATGACTTATCGACTGTGATTTCGAATACTGGGTATGCAAAATGCACTGCTGGCCTTATGAAAATCATGATTAATGTTATGCATTGAAATAATGCTAAATGATTTTTGAATAATGTCTGCCATTAAAAAATTCATTTTTTTTTTATATTACCGTTGGTAATACATTCATGGTGATATAGAAAAGTCCGACAAAAAATCAAATTTGCTTAATAAATCATTCTTATATGATTAAAATCGTTCTCATAATCAAAAATATTTTCTCTTTTAAAAATTCCATCATTATTAATTAAGTCACGATACCTATAAGTATAATTAAATATTTTATTCCAAGATTTGTCATTCCGTCCTTACTATAAGTAATACTTTAAATGTAAATTTGAAACTACGCTCTTCAATGCTCTTAAACTCAACTTAAATATAATTCAAAGTTCGAGCACCAAAAATATTAAGTTTGTATAGATTAAAAAAAATTTAGCTTCAAAGTTTGATTTAAATCCTAAATAGTGTAGTCTGAATTTGGAAAAAATAACCATTTTTGCTTCCTCATAGAGGAAGCTTTGTAATGGTGACATTTTTCAAAATTTTTAAATTCATTTAATTAAACCCTCCCTAATTTAAAAATGTCTAATACAATGTTCTAAGCAATTGTCCGGATGTGTGTGTGTGTGGATGTGTGGATGTCACGCTTTTTTGTGAACACGATAACTAGAAAACGGTTGTAGATAAATTGATGAAATTTGGAGAGCTTATTTTCCTCACTAATATCTTGAAACTGACCGAAGGATTTCTAAAAATATTTATTGCATTTTTTTCTAGCACTCAATAATATTTTAAAAATCGGTTTTTTATAGTAAAACTTTTTTTCACTAGCATAATTCAGAGTTGATGCAAGAATATAAAAGATCCCTTGGTTCGAAACGAATCGATTGACCTATAATAATAATGCATTTTATCAAAGAGTAGGGAAGTTCTGGTAATTTATATATTTTGAAAATCGGTTTTTTATAGTAAAATTTTTTTCATTAACATAATTTAAAGTTGATGCAAAAACAGAAAAGGTGTGTTGATTTGAGTCGAATCGATTGACCTATAATATTAGTAAATGTTATTGAAGAGTAAGGAAGCTATGGTAATGCATAATATTTTAAAATACGGTTTTTTATAGTAAAACTTTTTTCATTAGCATAATTCAAAGTTGATGCAAGAATGTAAAAGATTCCTTGGTTTGGGACGAATCGATTGACCTATAACATCAATACAGTTCATTGAAGAGTAGGGAAGTTATGGTAATTTATATATTTTGAAAATCGGTTTTTTATGGTAAAACTTTTTTCATTAGCATAATTCAGAGTTGATGCAACAATATAAAAGATTCCTTGGTTCGAAACGAATCGATTGACCTATAAGAATAACGAATTTTATCCAAAAGTAGGGAAGTTATGGTTATTTATATATTTTGAAAATCGTTTTTTTATAGTAAAACTTTTTTCATTAACATAATTCAAAGTTGATGCAAGAACAGAAAAGATGTGTTGATTCGAGACGACTCGATTGACCTATAATATTAATACATTTAATTGAAGATGAGGGAAGTTCTGCTCATTTATAATATCTGAATCATCAGTTTGAAACAGAAAAACTTTTTTCATCGACATAATTTAAAGTTGATGCATGAATAGAAAAGATTTTGATCATACATTTTTAAATAGAGTAATATTATGACAATTTTTGTGAAGAAATCATAAAGCTGGGAAAGGGATAAGGTGCGTCAGAACTTTTCCTTTCCCTTTTCCGGCTCAAAAAATTATTATTTCGAACGCAAGATTCAATTTGTCTGATTTGTCTTTGTATTTAAAACATTTTTTGTATTATTTTGTAATTTTTCATTTTTGGTAAATTTCTATTTTTAAATTGAGCAAAATGAAGACTTTGGTTTGTCTATTATTAAAAAAAATAACTAATGCTTCCTCTATAAGGAAGCAAATATATTTGCTAACGGGAAGCAAAGTGCTCGTGAAATGAGCACCATATAATTATAAATACAAACAAAGTGGAAACACTCGAGATCGAATTCACAGCTAGTTTATGTTTTATTGGTAAGATTTTAAAATAAAATTTGTTGTTAAAAAATTATTGTAGATGCCTTTTGAAATCTTTTTTTAATATTCTGTTAAAATTATTTTTTAAAAATGAAAAGTTATTAAAAATTTTCCCAAGAATGTTTTAAGATTTTTCAATTTCAGCTTGCAGTTTTTTAAAGAGTGTTTATTCTTAATGGACAATAGTTTTCAGCACTTGAAACTTGTTGCACTTGCATAAAATTAGTTGTACTATAATATATTGCTTTTTTTATTTTTTACTTTATTTATTTATAAATAATGTAAGTGCTTCAATATTAAACAGATGCATTTCATCATTTTCACATTTATTAATTGTAATCATAACAATTATTAAATAAAATTTTTTATTTTACTTTTAAAATATTAAAATATTTATAATATATAATTGAAGAGCTGCAGTCCAGAACTATAACTAGAGGCCAAAAAAGAATAATTAAAACAAATTATTCAGTTCCGAGAAATAGAATGTGGAAGAGAACAATCTCGAAGTGACAGGAACCTAATATTGGGACAAGCTCTGTTGCGGATCATGATAAAAAGAATTTTTTTTAATTTGAACAAAAAATAAAAAATTACGGTATATATAGCCACAGCTAAAATTATAAGTCCATTTTCTTTCAATTTCTTATTATAAAAATTAATTTGAAAATCAGCGCAATCAAAATCTGCTTTTATTTTCAAATTTATGACCGGTATTCATGTTTTTCTAATATTGAAGGTCACAGCATTAATAATCTAATTTTTTCCACGTAGCATAGCTTCAAATCAAACTACTTTGTTGAAAGTTGAACTAGATTTACTAGATTGTAAAAAATTCATATTTTTGTAAGATTCATCTTTCTGGTTTCAAATTTAACTTTTTAGTTGAAAACTCGTTTTTTGTTGTTGTTTGAAATATTAATTTTTTATCTGAAAATTGCAGTTTTGCATTTTTGGTTAGAAATTTATCCTTGACAAGTATGAAAATTCAACTATTTGGTAAAAAATTCATGTATTTTGTTGAAAAATTAATTTTATTTTAAAGTATGTATTGCTTCATCATAACCATATTTTCGTGAAAAATCACCGTTTTTTCTAGGTTTTGATAGACTTTTAGGGCTTTGTTACTTTGGAAGGGGGGGGGGCTACAGTTGTTAACGGGGAGAGGGTGGAGGCGATCAAAAATAGCCTAAAATTGGACCGTAGTTCATAGGCGGCCCCTTAACATTTAATAATTTTTTTAGTCGTCAAACAGCACAACACTACCTTTAGTTTACATTTGCTACTTTTTGAATATTTTTAAATGCTACATAACATCTGCCAAACATCTTTTCCGTCGATTTTTCAGTATATAACCAGTAAAACGCGATAGCAGACGATAGGTAATTATATTCTGAACACACTGTAAAAAATTCTTGTAACTTTTCCACCGCGTTTTTGTAATTATACCAAAACTTGTAAAATTACTTCCTTCGCAATAGTGAATTTACTAAATTTAAATGAAAGACATCACTTTAAATGTAGCAGTTTCACTAGATTTTATGAATCGTAGTGTATACAGGTACGGCATTTTTTGCCGTATTTTAAATTTGTAGTACGGCATTTTAGTGACTGGTCACAGAAGAGTGATCTGTCACTTCTTGAACCCCTTTTCCAAGTCTCCCTTTAAAAAATACGAGTGTTAGTAACTGGTCACAGAAGAATGATCGTGAGTGTAATATTCTTGATTATACGACACTTTGTGCGTATTTATAATTTAGTATTCCTCCTTTTGATAAACTAGTGAAATATTCAACTATTTTACCAAAGTAGCAAAAAATATAATCGGAACAGAAAGTTCCTTATTGACACAAAAAATTTGCCGGACTATAGAAACTTTAAATACGGCAAAATTTGCCGGAGCTCAATACTCGACCTTTATGAATTTACCTCTTTAAAAGTAGGTAAGAGTTGGCTTGCCAGGGAGTCCAATTCTTTCCTACTTTTAAAGAGGTAAATTCATAAAATCTTGTAAACTACTACATTGAAAGTGATGTCTTTCATTTAAATTTAATAAGTTCACTACTGTAAAGGAAGTAATTTTACAAGTTTTGATATAATTACAAAAACGCAGTGGTAAAGTTACAAGAATTTTTTTTATGGTGCAGATAGTGATTGTGAAATAACCTAATATTATATCAAACCTTTCTTAACAATTCGCGGGTTCTCTGATGTCTTAGCTTGCCTTACCTTACTCATGAGTACAATTTTCCCAAATTGCTCCAGAGTTAAAAAAACTTCAGTTGAAGACTTCAAAAATGATCTTATCAATTAATTACCTTTATTAAAAACTGATTCTATGAAATAAAAACAAGAAAAATGGTCTAAAACACGAAATAACTACCTGCAATCTCAAAGCCGGAGCATTATACTCTGCTACAAAAAACTGAATAATCAAATTCACACATACCTGGTACAACTGTACCATTGTTGGTTAATTCAAGAGCCCTCTGTTCATCAGGAATGTCTCCGTTCTGGTATGGAATCACGATTAGAGCACGGTCAATAAAAACTGTATTTGTCATGTGCTGGGCAACCGCGACACAACCTTGATCGTGGAATTTAATGTAACAGATTCGAGACTGTACCGGAACTGCCACATCTCGAATTGTTGGATATAATCTGATATCCTCTATTTTTCCCAGGTAGCCAAAAAGTGTTTGCATCTGATCCTTGGTCGCTTGAGGTGCGATGTTTGTTACTTGAACCACTTTCGTTGAGCCGACCGCCATTCTTGCAGATGCGAGGCGAGGTTAGCTTTCCAAAGCGACAAGTTTTCCCGCACTTTCTGTGCGTCCCCAATATTATTAACCACTAATCCAATGATTGGCGAATTTTTTCTTTCGTCGAGATAGAAAATCGACTCACATGATTCTATTTTTTACTACTTATTTAACATTATTTAACCGCTTTCATAAACACCAGTAACCACAAAACACGATAGCTTCGGTCATTGATTACTTCTGGTAGACCCTCCACTTCATCATATTTGTGGTTCAGAGAGAGCCCCTGGCGGAAGAAACACTAGCAACTAGGTAGCGCTAGATGTTTCAATCAAAGTTCCGCGAAAATTCAAATTCGATAAGTGAAAAATTCCCATTGAGATTTTTAAAATTTTCTTGACTTAAATTAGAGATAAGATTTCAGGGTCGATGTCGTATATTTTTCAGGATTTTGAAGAAAATTTCCTAGGTCGTGCTAAAAGTTGAATTTGAGGTAGAAAATTTGAGAAAATCTTGAATTTTGTTTTTAAACATCTTACGTGCTGCATTATTTTCCGAAGGTCAAAAAAATATTTGTTGGGTACCACTAGATGTGAAATTTCATAAGCTTTCCAACTGTTTAAAAAAAATGCCTCCTCTCTTTTCTTCACCGAAATATCGTGGTTCAAAGTCAGCAGTGATTTTTAATAGCGCTCAGAAGAGTCGTGCGTACAATTTCCAACAGTAGCATACGACCACGCAATTAGAGGCAAATGTCAACGACAACTTTCCTTTGATTATCCATTTGTTTTTCAACTCATTTTTTCCCGATATTTTTTATTTAGTGCACCAAAGACAAATTTCAACAACAAAAAAAAGATAGAAACTGGTAGTATTGCATTCAGCTGTTTCTTTAACCCTTTCAGTCACGCAATTCACGGCCTTTCTTTATGTTTGTTTATTCATATATTCAATATTATAAAGAATGTTATTAATTAAACTATATTTTTATGTTCATCCAATAATAAAATAACTAAAAATGCAAAAAAAATCAGGAATTTTTATGAAATATAAAAAAATGACGAGAAAAATATTAAAAAATCAGATGACTATCTATAGGCGTATGTAACTGAAAGGGTTAAAAGCGGAGAGGTGCTAAGAACACCTCATCTTCAGTTTGAAAATATCACATTATTTTTTAGTTTAAATAAGACACTACTGAATGTTACATAAATTCTCGATAAATTCTCGAAGCTTCAGTAATATACCGGTATGATTAAAAATGTATATAATTCATCGCCGTTATTCCTCCATAATTATTTTTAGCTCAATACACTTGCCTATAATTTGAAAAACGTAAAAGTTTCTATTTAAAAAAAATCGAGCATTGAAATTACCGCCATTCAGAGATTTTTCCGCTGCGGGCCCTTTCACACGATTAAAGATCCGCAAGTTGCGGACTTGAGCAAGTGATGAGTATAGTGAAAATAGAGATTTTTCCGCTGACGGAAAAATCTCCGAATGGCGGTAATTTGAATGCTCGATTTTTTTTTAATAGAAAATTTAATGTTCTTCGAATTATAGGCAAGTTTATTGAGCTAAAAATAATTATGGACGGATGAAGATGATGAATTAAATACATTTTTAAATTTTTTTACGAAAAGAAAAGAGCACATGACAAATCAGCTCATTTCTGTCAAAGTTATGTATGCATGAGTTTCGGGTGTTTCCTGTTTTGTCTCGCTTCTCAAACAAACTAATATTTTGGGGTTATGGGTTATGCCGGCTACGCGCTTTCGTAAAGACGTACCGTAAGTCTTATAAAGGCTGTTGATTGCAAAAGCATAATATCTTTATGTTAACAAATACTAATTACACGGAAAAATCTCTGGATATCGGTAATTTTAATGCTTCATTTTTTTTAAATAGAAACTGTTATGTTTTTCAAATTATAGGCAAGTGTATTGAGCTAAACATAATTATGGGGGAATAACGGCGATGAATTAAATACATGTTCAAGTGTTTTGATGAAAAGAAACAAGCCCATGCCAAATCATATGATTTCCCTCCAAGTTCTGTGTACGTACGTTTCGGATGTTCCCTGATTTGTATCGCTCTTTCAACAAAATAATGCATACATAACTTTGGACAGAAATCGGCTGATTTAGCATGTACTCTTTTCTTTTCGTTGAAACATTGAAAAATGTATTTAATTCATCGTCTTCATTCGTCCATAATTATTTTTAGCTCAATAAACTTGCCTATAATTTGAAAAACATTAAATTTTCTGTTAAAAACAATCGAGCATTCAAATTACCGCCATTCGGAGATTTTTCCGCTGACGGAAAAATCTCTATTTTCACTATACTCATGACTTGCGCAAGTCCGCAACTTGCGGATCTGTAATCGTGTG
>CAKNXH010063604.1:52361-110431 GCA_932178445.1 Andricus quercusramuli | reverse complement strand
TCATGACTTGCGCAAGTCCGCAACTTGCGGATCTGTAATCGTGTGAAGGCTCTTTTAAGGCTCTTTTACACCTTCCGTCAATTAGTCGTCGACCGACAATCATATCGGAATATCCATTCACACCTTCGGAAAATTCAGTTTAATCTAGTAATAGTTTAGTTATATTCTAAAACTCACTGAAAGTTTATTAAAATATTACTAGATTTCACTGAATTTTGCGGAGGTGTGAATGGATATTTCGATACATTGGTTCGTCGACGACCGATTAACGGAAGGTATAAAAGATCCTTTACACATTCCGTCAATCGGCCGCAGTGATGGGTAAGTAAAATACTCGTGGTAATTTACTTGGTTTTCTACGGTAATTTACCTGGTATTTTACGTCATCAGTTTTCTACGTGATGTAAATTACGTCTTGTTCTATTTATGAGGGCGCCACCTCTGAGGCGGGAAATTAAAACCTCGAATCAGACAGCGAATCAGAGGTTTTCTACATGTCTTTTACATATTCCAAGTATTTTACGCAAAATACCTCCTTTAGGTATTATACGCAAAAAACTTCCAGATACGCGTAATTGCACATTCCTGGTTGACATTATTATTTTTCAATTAACAATATAGGCATTGAAAAAAAACTCTTACGCCCTTTTACGAATGCCGATACTCAGTTCTACATGTCCGCCATCTTGGCACGTAATTTACTAGGTATTTTACCTGTTTTCTACGTAAAATACTTCACTTAGGTATTTTACTTCAAAATCCTCCAGTTACGCGTAACTGCACATCCTTGATCGGCCGTCGACCGACCAACATATCGAAATATCCATTCACACACCTCCACCATATTCAGTGAAATCTAGTAACATTTTTGTAATCTTTCAGTGATTTTCAGAAGATAACTAAAATATTACTAAATGCAACTGAATTTTCCGATGGTGTAAATGGATATTCCGATATGTTGGTCGGTCGACGAGCGGTTGACGGAAGGTGTAAAAGAGCCTTGAGGGCCCTTTCACACGATTACAGATCCGCAAGTTGCGGACTTGCGCAAGTCATGAGTTGTGAAAATAGAGATTTTTCTGTCAGCGGAAAAATCTCTGAATGGCGGTAATTTGAATGCTCGATTTTTTTTAAATAGAAACTTTTATGTTTTTCAAATTATAGGCAAGTTTAGTGAGCTAAAGATAATTACGGACGAATGTAGACGATGAATGAAATACATTTTTCAATGTTTTGACGAACAGAAACGAGCACATGCCAAATCAGCTGATTTCTCTCAAATAAGTTATGTATGCATGGGTTTCGGATGTTACCTGATTTGTATCGCTCCTTCAACAACATAATTTTTTTTTTTGCCAAGAAGGTAAGTGTGATCAGTATTTGTTAACACAAAAATATTATGCTTTTGCAAACAACAGCCTTTATAAGACTTACGGCACGTCTTTACGAAATGGTAACCGGCATAACCCCAAACGTAACATGATAATTTATTACGTTAACAACTGTCAAAAACATTTACCTTATGTGCACGGAAATATTTGTTTGTTCGAGAAGCGAGACAAAACAGGAAACTCCCGAAACTCATGCATACATAACATTGACAGAAATCAGCGGATTCGGCATGTGCTCGTTTCTTTTCGTCAAAATACTGAAAAATGTATTTAATTCATCTTCTTCATTCGTCCATAATTATTTTTAGCTCAATAAACTTGCCTATAATTTGAAAAACATCAAATTTTCTATTTAAAAAAAATCGAGCATTCAAATTACCGCCATTCGGAGATTTTTCCGCTGAAGGAAAAATCTCTATTTTCACTATACTCATGACTTGCGCAAGTCCGCAACTTGCGGATCTGTAATCGTGTGAAAGGGCCCTTTTCCGCCAGCGCCAGCCAGCGCATTGTATGGGTGCCAACTGTTAGATACTGTTATGTCCTGAGTTGATCCTGGCCCTCTCGTGGTCCTCGTTGTTGTTCTTCAAAACGGCGCCAATTTGATTTTATTTGAAAGTTAAATAAATCTGAGAGATGTAATCTTGATTTAACTTCCGGGATTCTTTGCTGCCAAAGAACATTAAAATTTTTTCCTGAAATTTGGATGTAAGGGTCCATTCGAAAAATTAACACATATTTTATTAACAGGAATTAATGATTGAATTTATTCAGTATTATATTTAGTAACTTTAGGTCACGCAATATCACATTTTAAAAGAGTTTACTAAATTTATATATTATTTATACATAATTCCGACAGAAAAATTCACGAATCAGAAAATTTCAAAGGAATTTCTTATATTAATCTCAACCAGATCTGAAACAGAACCGAACAGCAACTAACTGACAACTGACTAACTACTTTTCATTCCTCTTCCTTTTATAAACTTATTATTCCCACCCAAATCCACGTCAGACCGACTTTTAGTCATACCTCTAGTTGAAAACACCCGGAAATTCGTCCAGAATATTCTACCCTCAATCTCTAAGATGTTTTCTTAGTTTTAAGACACGTGTACACGAAATTGTCTCAGCCGAAATTCATCAGTTTACTTATGTGAAATAAAAGAAAATGACTTCCTTTTTATGATTCAGTTCCTTGTTTTGCGTTCTAGTTTTCTTCCGAAATTTAACATCGGCCACCTGCTATTTGTGAGAAAACACTTGACCAAAGGTCTGACTCAGTCACCCTCACTTATGCTTCCTAAACTGTTTTAATTTATTGCTATAGAATCTGTTTTTAATCAACGAATATGCGAGCAATGTGGACCATCTGCCTTTTTAGTGAGAAAAACATTTCTTCATAAGTCTGACTCAATCTCTCTTGTTTATTCGTCTCAAGCTTCTTGCGGTATTAATTTATTACTCTGTTATTCCCATCCCAAATTCCTAATGAGTGACTTTTAATATTCTAGAATATTAAATTTTATTCTAATTCAAATTTAAAATCTTTCTATATTTTAATTTTTCCGCTCTTTCTATTCCTCCTAAGGTAATGCAGATTTCTATTATACCGAAAGGAATGTTGTCGAATTTACGCCATAGACTAGCGAATGGAAATTTCCTGACTCGTTACAATACCAGGGTTGGTCAGTTACGCGTAACTCGAGTATTTTCTACGTATAATACGTTTTTCACGTAATATACGTCGAAAACAGTAGAAAAACGTAGAAAACTCCTGTAAAGTACGTTTTCAAGATGGGCGACTTGTAAAATCAGTGTTGACAAGTACATAACCTCACTTGTGAAATATAATAATTATTAATAATTCTGTCGAATGCGTTATAGTAATTAAAAATAATAATTATGCCTGGGCTCGAAAGAAATACCCAGCATCATAATGCAGTTCCATGTAAGGATTTGTTCTTTGAGCGGAAGAAGTAAGGACAGAAAACTTCCGCAAAGTGCCTTCTGCGATGAAATGTTTTGAAAAATACTAGTTTAAAACGTCTATAAAGTACAGGTATGTGAACAATTGTTGATTCTTTTGATAATAATTATGATTAATCATATTGAATAATATAATATATGTAATTATGCAGGGTCTCCCTAATTATAACCTCAAACTGCTTAAACATTTATTCAAATTCAAGGAATTTTTAAATATTGGCATTTCGCGCGAGATTCACGAACGAACATGGCGACCACGAACCACAAGAAAAATAGGTTATGAGACTATTTTTCGCTGTGGACGCATGCGCACTGAAAGTTTCCATTCGGACGTAATATACGTCAAATGACGTAGAAAACTAGAGAGGTAATATACGTGGTAATATACGCGTAGAAAACCACGTACAATACGTGGAGTATTATACGTTACCAACCCTGTACAATACTGACGCCAGTGATGGGTAAGTAAAATACTCGTAGTAATTTACTTGGTTTTCTACGGTAATTTACCTGGTATTTTACGTCATCAGTTTTCTACATGATGTAAATTACGTCTTGTTCTATATATGAGGGCGCCACCTCTGAGGCGGGAAATTGAAACCTCGAATCAGACAGCCAATCAGAGGTTTTCTACATGTATTTTACATATTCCAGGTATTTCATGCAAAATACCTCCTTTAGGTATTATACGTAAAAAACTTCCAGTTACGCCTAACTGCACATTCCTGGTTGACATTATTATTTTTCAATTAACAATATAGGCATTGAAAAAAAACTCTTACGCCCTTTTAGGAATGCCGATACCAGAAATTCAAAAAAGTGAGGTTATGCACAGTTCTACAGGTCCGCCATCTTGGCACGTAATTTACTAGGTATTTTACCTGTTTTCTACGTAAAATACTTCACTTAGGTATTTTACTTCAAAATCCTCCAGTTACGCGTAACTGCACATCCCTGACTGACGCTATGGAAAAAATGTCCCTAGATAGAAATGGGTTGATTGACAGTCCTAAAGGCTCTTTTACACCTTCCGTCAATCGGTCGTCGACCGACCGACATAACGAAATATCCATTCACACCTTCGGAAAATTCAGTGAAATTTAGTAACATTTTAGTAATCTTTCAGTGAGTTTCAGAAGGTAACTAAAATATTACTACATTTAACTAAATTTACCGAAGGTGTGAATGGATATTCCGATATATTGGTTGGTCGACGACCGATTGACGGAAGGTGTAAAAGAGCCTTAAGATGACAATTACGGTATAAGGATAATTTTGTTTGCTTTATTTTGAAGTAAATGGCACATTGTTTGGGAAATATGACACTCTGTAAAATTACACGAAAAAAACAAAATTCTGTAATTTTCCCTAAATATTGTGAATTTTGTTACGTCCCAGGATCTGCAGTCGAATTTCATTCTGTTGTAGCCATCTGTTGATTCGTTGAAGGAGAGTTCGGAATGCTGCCGTTGAGTGGTGGAAACCACTGCCGCTAAACTAGGTCAAGTTTAAATAAAAACACAATTTTTTATGTTCACTGAATCACTAGATTTATTCAATAGTTTTCTTTTTAATTTATTGTTCACAGTTTTGGTTGATGCACATGAGTGCAATAATTAATCGCGAAGCGCGTCGCGTTACAAGCTTGTATTTATTTGAGTCTTTGATTTACGTTGATTCACAATTTTCATAAGAGCAAAATTACAAAACTGAGAGTCGCTGGTTTAAAGTTGTTTCAACGGATTTCGAAGTACAGAATCTGCCCTTTTTTGGCTGTGCGTGCTTTTTTATAACCTACAAATGGGAGGAGATTTATTCCCTCTCCTCTGCCAAGAACCAATCACATTGCTTACGTCATGGAATTTTCCTACATATTAGCCAATAAGCAAGTAGGTCAATTTGCTCCGCCTACAGGATATGAGTCATAAAATGAGTCATTTGATTATTGACATGTCTAAACATGAAATAGTCTAAACAAGTCCAAAGTCCATTTTACATCCGGTCTGACTGACGCCATACACTCATTAATGATACTAAATTTAGACCTATGACTCACTAAATAAACAAACACTTCACTTTGAGACGCAATTTATTGTGTACTGCCACGAAGTAGTATAAGGAGACCCCACTCCCGGAAAATTTGGACGCGTGGATTCGGATTTAGTTAGTTTGCATCGCTCGTAGCGCCTCTTGCGGAAACATGCATACATACATATAGATCTACATACGTACAGGCATACACATTCGTAAAAATCTGTGTTTCGTGACAAGCATGTGTGCGTTTGTTTTCCCCGGCTCACACTGGCTCACACCATTGGTGCCGCCATTTGTAAATCATGTATTTCAACGCTTTTCCGCAAGAGGCGCCGCGAGCGATGCAAACTAACTAAATTCTAATCTACGCGTCCGAATTTTCCAAAGACCGCATGGGAGTGGGGTCTCCTTATACTACTTCGTGTGTACTGCGTAGATTTTTGAGCTAACATAACCTAACTTCAGGATAGAGAGAGAGAGTACTGCATTATATGTAATTATTTTATGTAACTAGCAGCCTGCAACCTATTTAGGCTTTGTAACATGAAGATTCTCATACTTGAAACTTCCTTTCAAATTTTTGTAATTGAACATTTCTTTATATTTGTATTTCAGCTTCTAATCATTTTAAATTGTTCAAATTGAATTTGGAGCTTCTTGCCGCGCTCCCTAGAGTTCGCTGATGCTCATTTTAATTCGCAAACGAGCCACACCGTCACAAATTTCCATTGATCATTGCGGTAAAATTACCATGATTCTTGATGTGAACTTCCCATGCATATCACTGATATTTTTAGGTCCTGTGATTGTTGTTCATGGGAAAATTGCACATTTATTGCCAATTTCATTCAGTTATGGAGAAATTTCTTCAAAAATCAGTGTAAAATTACAATAAAAATTTAATTTTACCACAGAAATCATAGAAAAAAATTACGAAAAATTAAACGTGTTTTTCATTGGCATTTTTTACAGTTTGCACTGTACTTGTACCGAAATGTCGGTACACGTAGCACGTAGCTACGGCCTTTAAAGTTATTCCACGTCACACATTTTCAAGTTGGATAATTCAATATTGAAGGTAACAATAAAAAATTTTTCAGTTTGAAATGTTTTTCTCTTAGATATTCCATTTTATATGCACTTAATTCTGCAATTTCCTATTAAATTAAAGTTTGAATGTTCTTGAAGAGAAAAACTTTCAAAAGTCCCGCGAGTCAGCGATCCTTGCGGAGAAAATAAGCAGCATCCACCACAAAATTAAAGAGTGCATATCTATACAATGTTTTTTATTAGTGACGTACGTGTCACGTGACTGACGAAGCAAATGGCAGCAAATGCAAATGGACTGAAGGCGGTGTCGCGTTTGTTGATCATGTTTAATAAAAACAGAAAATAACCATTTTGTTTAAGTAACGAAATTTTAAGAAAGCTAATATAATATGAAAGTGTAAACAATAATGTGTTACCTTAAGTACAAACAGTGAATTTATTATTATGTTGAGAAGTTGTGAAAAGATTAAAGACTTCTAACCTCTCTTTTTGTTACGCGTATTTATATAGAAATTTTGTGTGTACTGTGGGAAAGTTTATAAAAAAACAGCAAAATGGATTCGGACGAAGATGATAAGGACTTTGATTCCGCAATTAACATGACTGGTTTCATGTTCGGCAACATTGATAAGAATGGTGAATTGGAAGATGATATTCTTGATTCTGAAGCAAAACAACATCTTGGTTCGCTGAGTCAGTTTGGTTTAAGTTCTCTTTTACAAGAAATGATGAGAAGTGAGACTGAAAATGAAAAGGCCAATGAAGAGGAAAATAATAGTAATGGAAAGGAGAAAGAAAATGAAAAAAATGATCAAGATCAAAACGATAAGGATGACGATTACCTTGAAAAGTCACCCAGTGCCCTAGATTTTTCGGATATTAACGAATTAGCCGAAGATAATTGTGAAGAAAATACAAGTATGTTATTTTTACTAATTATATCATCGTATTTGATTTACATTCATTAGCCCCCCCCCCCTTCGTAGAAAATGAATACAATTGAAAATATAGTCAGAAAAACTGATTACTTTGTTTCCGGTAAGTATAGATATCAAAAACTTTGAAAACAATTTTAATTGGTAAAATCGAAATTGGTAGTAATCTCGGTAATAATCAAAATTTTAATTTAGGGAGTGTATACACGTGCCGGAACAATCCTGCTATTCCTAACGACGTTTTAGTACAAATAGCCCTTTTTCCAGCTATTTGTACCTGAAAAACCCGGCTGTTTGTACCGAAGTTTCGGTACACGCAGCCACGGCCTTTCATTTAATTTAAAAATTCCAAATATAATTTGTCTTTAAGGTGGTATTCAAATAAAAATACATTGTAAATTGAATATAAAATCTTCCACCTTTAAAGTTCCCTGTTGCAAATTAGCCAGCTTTTGTAAAAAAAAAATTCAAAAAACACACCTTCATGAATAAATATTTTTCAACTGAAAATTTTTCACGAAATTAAAATGGAACAGGGTGTCTACTGACCGTGAAGTAGCCAGGAATTAAAGTAAACCCGAGAAAACCGGGCAATGCACTGCGCGAATATGATTTTTTGTGGCTGTTTTCATTTTATTTATCTAATAATAAAGATAACGAATTTTCTGCATCATGAATTTTGTATAACAAAATTTCCAAACAGCTAATTTTATTGCATGATAAAATTTATTTCCAAATGTTTCTAAACATTATTGATAAAAGAGAAAATTTTAATTGTAAATTGATTTTTAATAATGGGAAATAATTCTGTTCGTAACATTTTGCTACCGCACTATAATTTCTAAACTTGTTCAAACTTATAAAGAGATGAGAAAAATTAAATTATTGACAAAAGCGTAGAATATCTTATTTTACTAAGTGTACACACTGTCAGTACCGGCGACAAAAAAAAGTACCATTACCGATAATAAAGTTTCTGGGAAAGTTTAAAATGATTTTGGAATGATTTTTTATTTATTTATTTTTTATTAATCTTAAGAGAATATTTAAAAACATTTCAAAATATCTTTCTAAGATTTGAAAAGATTAGAAAATAATTTAATATTTTAGAAGATTTCAAAACATTTGTAACAGAACATAGATTTTGGAAATTCTCGAAAAAGAATGTAAAAGATATTAAAACAAAATATCTCAATCTTGCAAGATTGTGAAAGTTTAGAAAAATTCGATTATGTTTAAGAGATATTTAATACTGGCAAATGCTTTATTAAAAAATTTAAAACAAAATGTAGATTGTTGAAAATTTCGAACAAAAGGTTTAGAAGCTTGAGAATTTGGAAAGATTTCAAGAGAATACGCATTTCTTTTAAGATTTCTGGAAGTAGAGAATATTTAACAACATTTCAAAAGAGTTCCAAAATTGCCAAAAAAGAATCCGGAAGATGTTAAGGCAATCGACACTTTCGAGGTAAAAATTTCTCAAAAATCGCTAGTTTGAGGTTTGGCATTTGGTTACGACTAAGTTGAAATTGGTTCTCGTTCTTCGACAGCCCAAAATTTAAATTTTGATAATTTTATTTTATTTACAAAAAATTTCACTAATTGCAAATTTACTGAGCTCTGTAGTGAATACTTTTTAAGGAGATAAACGGAACAATTCAAGATTTAGTTTTAATTTTGAAAATTCCTGAACAATTGCTATTTGTTTCCGTTGTTCTTCCCATAATAGGTATTTATCTCGAAAAATATGGAAAACCCCTCTAAAGTGTCTATTTTTGAATTAAAATTCTTCACATTATAGGATAAAGATGTAAAAAGGTACTAACATTTTTAATAGAATAAGGAACAACTAGTTGAGGTAAGCTTTGGTTTCCAGAAATAATGATTTAAATTTAAATAATGCAATAAAGTATAAAAAATTGTCATTTTTCATTTATTATAAAAATCAATTTTTTTACTGTTATTTAACAGTAAAGTTACTTTTGCTCGTGTCAAATATAAACTGAAATACTGTTGTATAGATTGAGAAAATTGATCACTTGAATTAAAGAAAAGTAATTCTGAATACGTCAAATAAAGTATTTTTTGATCGAAAAATGTTGTCTTGTCTCAAGAAATTATGGTTTTCAAATGAAAAAATCATTTTCGTTATAAGAAAAATTTCTTTTCATCAAAGAAATATGTTTCATCATACCTCATTCGAAAATTCGACTTTCGATGCCTGTGTAGCGGGTCGAAAATCGAGTTTTCTTACCTGGAGCAGAAAACTTAATTGTCGACCTCAGTGTAAGTTTGGCTTAAGTAAATAAAGTTTTACATCATAGATCTTAAATTTTTCTCAGTTTCATCATGTATCTAAATGTTACTTTTTTCTTACCCTTGATTATGCAAATAAAGTTTCGATATAAAAATATAATGATTTAATACATTTATGTGACAGAATAGGTAAAAAACGTTGTAAATAAAAGCTCATAAAAAAAATCCAATCAAATTCAAATAGTCGAATTTACTTCTACCATTATGAACAGTTCGTGCAGATTATTATTATTATTATACCATTAAGCCATTTCCCTTTCGGGGTAGGCTAGAAAATGTTTTTTTTTTTAATATTTAAAAAATATTGAAAGTACGGTGTCGGATTATGTATCAAATTTTGTTAATGAGAAAAATAATCTGATCATTATAAAAAATGGTATATAACTTTTTTTAAATGTGTCATTCATTATGAATTTACCAGAATGTTCTCGCTGTAATCAGAGGAACTTCTGTACATCATATACAACGTTCTCAAATCATATAAGATTTTCTGTGAAATTTAAGAAAACTGTATCCTGTCATAAACCTGTTACAATGTTCTAGTTTTTTTTTTTAATTTTAGCAAAAACTCGAATAATTTAAAAGATGTTTAGAAGGTTTAGAAGTTTTAAAAAGATTCAAAAATAATTTGAAATTTGAAAAGATTAAAAAATTTTTAAATCAGAATGTGTATTTGGAAAGATTTCAAAACTTCGCAAATAATTTCCTAAAATTTCAAAAAAGAATATGAAAAATTTTAAGGTAAAATTGGTCAATTGTGCAAGATTAAACAATTTGAAAAAAAATTATTTAAAATTTGTAAAGATTTCAACAAATTTTAAACAATACGTAGAATTTGTAAGGTTTTTAACAAAAAATTTGTGTAAAGTTTTCAATTTCTTCGGCATTAGCGATTACTTATTAATTAATTATTGAAGAGTTTTTGCAAAAGATCATTATAAACATTATTTATTTTAATACTAAGCTAATTTTACATTAACTGTGTTATAAACAGATGTTATTATAATTAAACTCTTACAATATAAGATTAAAAATATTTTTTGTGATCATGCATCAATAATTAATCATTAATTTTATTAATCGGTAATGCCAAGACATTAAAAATTATATCTAAGAATAATTTACCAAGTAGAATACCGAAAATAATTAACCAAAGATATGTTTTTCAATCGATAAATAACCGGAAATTCGGTAGGCGAACATTAGCAGACACCCTGTTAAAAGAATTTTTGATTGAAGCCCTGAAACATTGTGTATTATTTTTAACTAATTATAAGGATTATTTTCTTCAGGCGAGATGTACACTGTAAAGAAAACAGAAAAGGAAGGCACAGATTACGATGCAGATGATGAGGAGGTTGTAAATAAATCAGACACTCAGTTAATGCCTCCACCACCATTGCCTGAAGAAAAAGAACCCTTAACTCCTGAAGAAGCAGAAGCTGCCAGGCAAAGAAAATTAGAAACGCCTCTGGCCTCAATGCTACCTTCGAAATATGAAAATATAAACGTAACTGAATTGTTTCCGGATTTTCGAGCGAATAAAGTTTTGAGATTTTCAAGACTATTTGGTCCTGGGAAACCAAGTAGTCGTCCACAAATTTGGAGAGGAGTCAAAAAACGTCGAAAGAAGAAACGCCATAATGAAGTTAAAGATTCTGATTCCGGTTCTGATCAGGAGACTAGGAAAGCTAAGTTTAAGGTATTGTTTGTCTTTACTGTTTAAATTAGACCTGTGAATTGTTCGGATCGGGTAGGTTTTTTTTCGAAGCCGACATAGCTGTGTTCAAGTACAAAAAAAATCCGATTCGAGAAGAGAAGTTCGACCAATTATTACATGTATATATTCAGCGACGTTATAATTAGGAAAATGAATATATTGTGCTCAACTTTTGGGAAATTATTTAAAAAATATTAGGGTACGCCTGTCTGGCCTATTTAAGTTTTTATTTTGTTTACATAATGCAATTTTAATACTTTTAATTTAGCTAGGGCTCTAAAGACTTGTTCTCAATTACATTCTAAATGAAAAATGAACAAAATTACACTATTTAAAAGAAATAAAAACTCAAATGTGCCAGGCAGACGTGCCGTTTCAAATCATAAAGCGGCCTAATATAAACCATTTAATTGGTTACGTGATACTCTGATACGTGGCCTTAATATTCTGTACATAAAATATAATGGTACGGTATATTTTATGTAAAAGAAGTTTAATTATAAAGTTGCTTAAAAATACGTAGTCTGAATATCACTTTAGATTGTAGTCAGTCAAACAATAGCGAATTTTAAATAGAAAACATTAGTTCCTAAATTGAAAACTAGCATTTCAAACAACTTTTAAAAGAATATAGTACCCAAGTCAATTTTAAGATTCCCCTTTATTTAAATTTGTGATTCAAGTTTTTTCAGTGTTGTTTTTACCTTATTAATTTTAATAAAAATTAGTATCTTTTTGAATGAATGAATAAATGAAATGTAAACACTCAGGAAACGATTTGATTGAAAAAAACCAAAGTGTTTGTTGGTTCAACCGTAGAATGTGGTTATTATATGGACAACAAAATATTTGCTTGACCTAACTACATTTTTTGGTTGTAACCAACTCTTTTGATAGATGGAGTATTTGGTTGATTAAACAACAAAATTTTGTTGGGTCAAATATTTTGTCGAATCGACCAAAATTTGTTTGATTCGACCAAATTTTCATGTTTATCCAAGAAAAAATTTTGTTGGTTCAAGACCATTTTTTTCTGAAGAATGAAGCATTTGGCAATTTATTATCCGTAAACAATAAATTTAATTACCTACATAAAATAAATCCCGCGCTCTGTGCGGATACGGTGCTGTCACCAACCGTAATGTACATTAACGGGGAAAATTAAAAAACTAGTGTATATATATATTTGCTTGTTTTGACATATGCCTGTACAAATGAGGTATCGGTAGGTACATGCTTCTTAGTTTTGATTTTGTGTAAAATTTTTAAATAACATCATGCATTTTCTTAGAAGATGAGTGTTGCATTTTGTTCTTCATTATCGAGCTAAGATTATGCTAAACGGATTGTATTTATCTCTCGCAGGAATTGAAACAATTTCACTACATCCTCTCTCGTGTACGCATTTAGAGTCCTGAATACTACCTCTAGAGAGTTTGAATTCTTATTTTCTAAAGAAAATATTGAGTCTCTTACTTCATGATACGCAGGGCACACAGCCAATAGGTGGTGCGGATTTTCTAGTTCAGGTTTATTACAAAATTTACAGTATTCTTCTGTATCTAATCTAATTCGCTCACCATCAATTGTAATACTCGCAAACCTAGTACTCATGAGACGACATTGTGCCATTATTTTTAATTTATTCATGGGTAGTTCGAAACTCAAGTACGCTTGTTGCCCTTTAACTAGTTTCAAATGCGGGTATACCTCAAGACTACTCGACTGCTCGACCCTTTTTCTATCTTCGTCCTTAAATTTATCAATATACCCATCAATAATTTTTTGTTTAGCGACAGTCAAGGAGTCCTGAGAGTTCAACGCATCGCCCCACCCTTCATGAATTTCACTTACTACTTGCTGAATTTGCATGAACCAGTTATATTTAATCTTTATCGATTTTTATTGCGCTAACATAATTAGCCTATTCAAACAAATTTTAGGCAACCTACACTGATCCATCCTATATAATTTCTCCAGCCAGTTTAAGGATCTCCTTAAAACATCACTAGGTAAGGGTGGATCTTCGTTCTTATTGCGTAGCTTGGCCAGAACCTTGGCAGGCCTAGAACTCTTTTGTAGAATATGGTCTGGACAGTATCTATCTGATCTAAATGCCTCATTCCCCAGATTTCTATACCGTAGAACAGGACACTTGTAACTAACGTACGAAATAGAGTTTCTTTCATTTCCCAGGAATCCGATTTGGTGCTTCATAGAATTTTTAACACCGCATCTGTCGCTACATTGACCGAGGATTTTGCTATTTCTACTGTTTTAGAAGGGAATCCCGAACTCGAGAAAGCCTCGCCCAGCTAACAGAATTCTTTCATCACTTCGATTGGGGTTTTACCGTAGAGGAAGGTGCAGCTTTCCTCCTTAAGCCTTCCCTTGTTCAAAATTACTATTTTATTTTTTTGCTCATTTATTTTAAGTCCATTAATTTCACAATAGTTCATTAAGCATTTTATTTTCTTTCGCATATCGACTGGAGAATCTGAAAACATAACCAAGTCGTCCGCGTAAGCAATAGTCAGAAGGTCGTGCCCCGAGTCTATCGAAATACCCTCAAATCCATTCTCTCGGAAATAGTCCTCAAAGTCATGGAGGAATAAAGCAAAGAACAGTGGACTCAGGACTTCTCCCTGTAGTACACCCTCCGTAATATCCACTGCGTCCGACAGGCCCTCTGTCGCACGAACCGTGACACTCGCTCTTTCATAAAGGCTCCTGAAAATGTTTATAAATTTAGAACTAATTCCTATTTTGAATAATTTATTCCATAATAGTGAATGACTAACAGAAGGGAAGGCCCTAACGAAGTCAATAAACAAAGCATATACCTTTCTCTGAGGACGACTTATATGAATCTGTGTAATAGAGTTTAGCATAAAGATGTTAACTGTACACGCTCTTCCCTTTCTAAAGCCGGATTGACACTTTGGCAATAGACATGTTGTGTCAGCCCAATCTATAAGACGTTCATGTAGGATCTGTGTAAACATTTTAGTTATGCTGTTTACTAGATTTTTTTATACCAGTGCACAGCTCCTCTCGTGTTATTGGGGCATCTAACCTCGGGTGTCTTACATCTACCATCACCACATCGAACTCCTGTCGATCCGGAAAGAGGTGCCGAAAATAGTCATACCATTTATTTGGACTTATATGGTTATTTGAGTTCGCGCGTGGTCTAAATTTATTGCCTGTTAACCAAAAAGTTTTTATATTACGACATGACCGAATTGAGCTGGTAATTGATTCTTCATATTACTTGCGTTTTTCTTCCAATGGTTTTTCATAATTCTTTTTTTCCTCTTTATATTTTTTTAAATTCATCTCAATTTTGAATTTAGTCTTAACACATTTCCTTAGGCACCTCCTTACACACCGTTTACTACCTGCGCAATCCCCATCGTACCAGGGGTTTCGGTATGTTAGATTCTTAGGCTTATGACATTTTTCCCCCATATTTACTTTTTTAACTTCTGTTCTAATAGATTCTACAAGCTTGGAATTCAAATCATCGACGTCAAGTTCCGGCGGGGCTTCCGAAGAAATATGACGCATGCTCTGTGTATATTCATTTGATAGTTTACTGTCCCGTTTCATTGACACAAATTGATTTTCTACTGTTTTTTCTCTAATCATTTTAAACGAAACCCCTTTCTTCATAATTATCGGCATATGATCCGAGCGTGTAATCATATTAAGTACCTCAAAATCAAGATCAATTACACTGAATCCGCGGGGTGCGTGAGATGTATAGCTACCTGGAAAATCTCCAGGAAATCTTCCATTCAAGATGATCAGATTATTACTTTCACAGAACTCTACCAATTTCCTACCACGAGTGTCAACTTTTTTATCCAGTGATTTTCGTATACACAGAGCATGATCACCCTGCGCTAGAATTTCTTCTTTCGAGCCGACAGCTTCACCTGCTCTAGAATTAAAATCCCCCCTACAAACACTGGTAGCTGTGGATATCGCTCGAAGGCCTTAGCTAGAGATAAATTTAAAGACCGTAAAGAACAATCAATATCATTGGTTGGATAGTAATAGGCTAATGCAACAACAAATTGGAAATCTGCGTTGGAAGTTTTTAGAATTAATGACTCTGGCTCATTTTCTAGAGTTTCGTGCTCATATAAGTCCCTTTTATCCGCGACTATGAGACCTCCCCTCGCTCTACCCTTATTCTTTTCTCTTGTAGCGTAAGATACAACTAAATTATACTTATCCAACCAGGGTGGTGAAGAATTTGGGGCCTTTAAAATCCAAGTCTTCATGAAGCAAAGAATATCTGTTTCCAGTACATATTGCGTAAGATTTGAAGAGTTTTTGAAGCCGTGTACATTCCAAAAAAATATACGCAGACAAAATTCTTCTCCAACCGTCTGAAATAGTTTCTGATCCGTGTTTTTTTTCTTTGTTGCAAATTCATCTCCTTTCTGATACTTATGTTTCATTTTTTTCTGTCTCGTTGATCTGGGCGTGAAGTGCAAAGACGAGTCGATTTGGCCATCCGACTTTGAGCTTCCACTTTCAGAGCGAGGTCGTCCAGGACCCCTTATATTTTGATTTTTAACAACAGTATGTTTAGCCTTGATAAAATTGTTTGTTGTGTCATCATGGAGGGAGATATCCTCGTTCTGTTGTACCTCCTGCTGGATGATAGCTTGTATTTCTTCCATTGTTATTGCTGAGTCTCCTCTATATAACTTGAGTCCCTTCAGTGTAGTCTCCTCGCCTTGATTTCTGAGTAGGTATCTTGCCTGTAAAAGTGACTTTTTTGCTTTCCTCTCTTCTGGTAATGAATCATTTGCTATAGCCATTTTTAATTTTGCAAAATTAGCCACTTTGTCGAAAAAGGGTTGTTTCCATCGTGAGGCAATTAACTTAATAAGGATTGGTCTGTTCCTAGCTGCAGTGAAATTTCCCACCCGGTATACAGAAGCAATCACGTGTTGTTTGATGTCAACACCAGCTGTGTTTACTATCTCCAAGATCTCAATAATCTTAACTTTTCCTTGCAGTAGTAAAAAACTGAAAATTTGTAATAAATATAAACCATTAATTTGAAAATCAAATTTCATATTAGGAGCCCAATAAAACTTTGAATTTTGTAAATGCTAACCCCTAAATTTGTTTCTTTTGGTGGAAAAATATTCCCATAAATTGTATTCCATTAAAACAATTGTTTAGAGGTTCCGTTAGGCCGTTTAAGGTCTCAATATTAATTTTCTTAGTCCTAAATTTAAAAAAATAACAATTAAAGGCTAAAAAGTTCTTTTGCTCCTACAAAAACATTTGAAGTTATTATCGAACATAGAATACGAAAATTTGTAATTTAATTACAATTAAAGGTCTGAAATGGCCCTTAAACATTTTTTTCCCTAGAATAATATGGACAGGATTTCTCGTATAATATAAATAGAATATTCTCCGTAATGAATAAATTAAAAATATTTATACAGAGTAACCTAAACAAATCGTGAATTTTGAAATACTGATTTTTTATAGTTTAAAGATTTTTATAGTACTTCAAATGTGTTTTGCTATAATTTACCCGAAAATAACGGAAGCTACTCAATTAATGTCGATTTTGGTACACATTCTACGTTTTTATAAGTTTTGATAAATTTCGCTTCCCGCTTTGATTAACTTTTTATTTGACAAAAATAAGATTTTATGTAAATGAGAATAGTATTGTGCCTTGGGCAATGGGTAAAGTTATATACATTACATTTAAAAAATAGTGATAATACAATTGAAATAATACAGGCTAAAAAAGCTTAAAAATTGTACTCTTGAAATTTATTCATTACGAAAAATATTCTCTTTATTTTGTAGAAGAAATCCTGTGCATATTATTCCAGGAATAAAAATGTTTAGAGGACATTCAGACCATTAATTGTAATCAAATTACAAATTTTCTTATTGTAAGCCAGATAAAAACTTTAAAATTTCTTGCTTGTATCATAAAATTCAGAGCTTCTTCCTCAATAAATAACAAATACTTTTTAGAGATGAAAGAATTTTTTGCCTTAAATTTTGTATTAAAAAAATCGAAAACAAATAAATTTAATTTGTAGATCTGTAAATGCCTAGCGAAACATCTAAACTGTTTTTTTTTAAACAAAAGAAAACTCATTAGACCGAATTCATGTCAAATCAGGGCGGTTCTACACTTGAAGTCGCAGAATCTACCGAGGATAAAATATGTGGTTTTTAGAGGAATTTACTATCAGGCGATGTTTATTTTTCCGATTTGCTTTTTTAAAAAAAGAAACGAATTGTTTTCTTTGAGCCTCTATAAGCGACAGTTTTTCTGAAAGTATAAGAATCGATTATCTCAAAAAACCAACACTTATATTCTTTGCCAATTTTTCCTTGAATTTGTAAGTTTATAAGGAGGGCATCTTTTGAGTTTTATACGGATTAAATAACTTTTGTGGCCAGCAGAATTGTTTGCATAAAATCGAACTTTCTCATTTTTCTTGCAAAAACCGACAGATACGAAAAAAATGTTAAAATAAAAGTTTGCACGTCTATAAACAGTTATATGAAAAATATCTCTTGCTCTTTTGCGACATCTTGCATCGTTTACGATAAAAATTCAAAAATTATATTTTTAAGGGAAAAAATTCTCTTAGCCTCAAAAATGTTTTAGCGTGCATAAAGCTGATAGGGCCTTTCTTTTATTAGCAAAAACTTTTTTAAAAATACTGAGAAGAGTAAAAAAAGGTGGAGTTTTTCAGAAAATATTTTTTTCATTTAAGATTCAAATGAAATCTACTTTCATATGAATAATTCTATGAAACGAAAATGTATTTGTCTCCAATGAGCCGAAAGGGAGGTAGTTTGGAAATCTAATTTTTAATTGTGATTTTTATTCATGCTTTGATTTCGTTGCATAAAATTATTCATAAGAAAGCAGATTTCATTTCGACCTTAAATACAATTTTTTAAATAGAGGCACTAAACTCATGATTCGTTCCAATCTGTAGGGTTTGCTCATTAATATTTGAAGAGTTCTTTTAATTGAAGCCAAATAATATTTTACCTCAATATTTGAAGGAAATCTTTTTTATTTAAATTTTGTACAAAGGATATTTTAAATATTAGCAATTTTAAAAATGTATCAATTTTTGGATTGTTTCTTTTCCTGTTTGGAAAATTTAATGATCTGAATAGATTGGATCAGAATTAACCACAAATATTTTTTCATGTTCCAATTTAAAATAAAAAATAAAAAAGATTGTTGGGAAACCCCCTTTTTTATTGTTACCTATAAATTCTCTACAGTTTCTGCTTATATAAGGAAGATATCGTATTTGCTTTATGCAGGCTCAATCATTTTTGAGGCCGGGAGAATTTTTTGCCAAAAAATATACTTTTTGAATTTTTCTCGTAAACAATGCAAGATATCGCATAAGAGCAAGAGGTATTTTTCGTAGTACTTTCTTAGACATGCAAACTTTTAATTAACATTTTTTTCGTATCTGTCGTAGTTTGCGAGAAAACTAAAAAAATTATCCTGGCCACAAAAGTTATTTAGCCCGCAGAAAACTCACAAAATGTCTTCCTTATGAAAGCAAAAAATTCAAATACTTATTTACCAAAAGGAAGAAATTTGGGGAGAAGTGTTTCCAAAACACCAAAATTCAAATTTTGATTGGGCCTCCCGATTGCATATAGAGTACCAAGTTTTTTCGATCTCCATTACACATGACTGAATAAATGAAACTTAATACATCATATTAATAAACTTAAAAATGTTACTTTCCATTTTTATTATAGTTTACTTTGATACCAATTTCATTTTAGTGGAAATAATTTTTTTCAGGGTTGGCTAATGCAATATGGACAAGAACCAAATCCAGAAGAATGTCGGTCTGATGACGAGGAAAAATTGTTGAAGCCAGTCGAAGATACAGAGCAAACTGGAAAAACTGGTGATTTTGGAGAAAATGGAGACATGGGACCAAAAGTTGCAGATTGGCGTTTTGGACCAGCTCAAATCTGGTATGACATTCTGGGAGTTCCTGAAACTGGGGATGGTTTCAATTATGGATTTAAAGTCGTGGAAGAGAAGGTAAGATTCAAGAATTCTTCAGTTTTGTTGTTGTTTTTAATAGAAAATTGCTGCAGAGTCTTGAGAAACTTCAATATTTTTGTAATTTATATTTTGCTTGTCGATCTTAAAGTGCACATTTTTTGTTACTGCTTAGCTGTGTAGTAATGTAGTTGTATCACTTTAAAAAGTTTAAATTATATCCGAGGGGCTACTCACTACGAAATCTGGAAATCTTAGAAATGTGAATGCGGCTATCTGTATTGAATTCTAATAGAGACTTTCAAGATTTCGTTGAGGTTGCCGGAAGTTCCGACTCTGCTTGCGATCAGAACTCACGTGGGATTCTACAGACTCAGCTAAACTCGGCGGAGTTCGGATTCAGTCGGCTGTTCGTTCCATGCATAGGAGCGTATTTCGGAATGCTCCACACCACCTCACATGTGACCACACTTAACCATAGTTTTCCAAGATTTCTCACGAATGCTAGATTTCTTAGATATTTCCAAGAGCTTCTCCAAGAATTCTCTTAAGATTTCCCACGCAGCAATCTAAGATTACTTAGTGAGTAGCCCCTTGATTATATCAACGAGAGAAGAAGCGTAAAAATGTTGTAACAAGACGATATTTATCAAAATATCAAGATTCGCAGTTACCAATAATTGTTATCTGGTATAATCATGTATTTTAGACTTTTTGTGGTCTGTCGGTCCAATACTGAACTGATTTCAATGAAACTTGACAGCTGACTGACCATCCATTAAAAACAAGTTTAGGCATAATTGAACTGTGAGATTAAAACAAACGAAAAACCATAAAAATAACCAATTTTCGACCTGTGCTCACCACCCCATCCTAAGCTGTCGAACCGATTGGCAAATTTTAACGAGAAGTTAGTAGCAACAGATTCTTGATACATTTTGCAGGAATTTTTGACATCGTGAATAGTTTTAAAAATTGTTCGTATTTAGTGTAAAAAATGAAAATTTAGAGGTGACAAAAATGGTAAAAATTTTTTTACTTTTTGAGATTTCGTCTTAATCGGTTTGACGGATTAGGATGCAGAGGTAAGCACATTTGAAAAATTTAATTTTTTATCATCATTCAACAATAATATATCCTTAATTGATGAAAGTAAAATACAATTCTTTAAAATTGTATAGAAAGTAAAGTATCGATTAAGCCCAGTGAATTTTGAATTGAAATTGGAAAATTCAATCGAAATTTTAATTGGGAAAACGCTGTTCCTACACAAATATATTTTATATTTTCTACACAGAATGTATCTTACACATAATATCCAATATGTCCAATATGCTTCCTACACAGAATATTAAAACCCGTAAATTAATTATTTTCTACACAAAGCAGATTCCGCATGAAATGAAATAATTTTATGTAACATTTTTTATTTAATTTTTTTTTTTTGCTCTATGAAGAACACTCTGGGTGACGGTATTTAACAGAGAAATATTACACAAAAAATATTAGGTGTAAAACTTGTCTTACACAAAACAAATGTAGAACAAGTAATTCACCGCTGGAAATATAAAAGCAGACTGAACACTAAAAGTAAATTCTTTTTAATTTTAAAGTCTACTATTATATTTTTGGTTCAGAATAGATATTACTCACATTTGTTAAGCTCAATTTCTATTCCTGCTGGAGAAGTTACACATTAGCACGAGACAATAATAAAATCAGCAGCCAGATATAATAAACGTAACGTAGCGCAAGCGCGTTCGAAAATAAGAAACTATCTTTAAAATGCGTAAATGATTTCGCTGATAGGGTGTATTGTTGAATGTCAATTATGTTTTAATATTTTAAAGATTGTTTCGATCAACAAAATATGTTATATTTAGCTTTAAAAATACTTGAAAATATTTATAAAGTAGAACCCTTTTTTTTAGGATCGTACAATATTTTTAAGGTGGTATTTAATATATTTTAAATATTGTTACGATCTAAAGACTACATTACTACTTCGCAAATATTGAACAAATAAATGAAGAATAGTGACATATTTAGATTCGTAAAATATTCATCTTTTAAACATGTCAATTATAAATCGAAATAATTGTAAGATATAAAATAGAAATCAACATAGTGACATCAAGGAAAATCTATTAATATGCATCTATCGACATAAATTTATTATAGAATTGAGAGCTGTAGAGCACTTTGCGCATTGTTGAAAAGAATTATTCTGTACAACAATTATACGAATAAATTTGGGTATAAAATATATTTCTGCAAATTTGAATGTATCTTATCCCAATACTACCTATGGGCCGTACTTAAATTACGGGACGGATTATATGCCCTTTCTGATACCCCCCTCCTCCTCCCTTCTGTAACAAACTGCAAACAAATATCCCCCCCCCCCCCCCCGTTATTGCGGTACCTAATTGTCAGTTTCCAAAAATATTTTACTAGTTATTGCGAGTAGAATTAGGCAGGGTGTCCGATAACTTCATTTTCAAAATACCCTTGTTCTTCCTTGTCTAATTTCTCATTTTCCTTGATAATTAATATTCAAATACCAGCATTTTAATCTTGAAATACGTTTCACATAGAATCGTATATAAACGCAATAAAACAGTATTTCAGATACAAATTTAAAATGTTCAAATTTATTTATTTATTTTAAACAAAAAAATGTATTTTCTATTATAAAAGATGGCTTTTTAACAATATGATTGAATATTCAACAACATAATTTAATTTTTAACATAATAGTTGAATTTTCAACCTAAAAATATAAATTCCCACCAAAAAGTTTCATAGTTTATATTTCAATGAAAAAACATGAAATTTATTTTTTTTTCTTAATTAAAGAAATAAAGATTTTTCACTAAAGAAAGAAAATTTTACCTAAATTGTTGAACCCTCAAGCCAAAAGACGAATTTTCTCTACAAACATTGAATTTACAAACAGAAAATACGACGTAGCAAAAAATTATTTCTGCACGAAACTGATGCATTTTTACCCAACAAAAATGAAATTTAAACCAAGAAAATTATTTTTGTTACCAAAAAAGGAGAATTTTCCACTAAAAAAGATCGATCTTAAAAAATGGAAAAGTTACGTTTTCATTAAAAAAATTAATGAATATTTCTTGAAGATATAAAAATGGCTAACAAATCGCTGTTTTGAGGTTTGGTATTCGGGTAATATAATAACTTGAAGTTGGTGTTCGTTATTCAAAAGCGCTTAAAATTTTGAAGCACTTGGCTAATTTAATTTTTTTTACGAGAAACTTAAGTACTTTTCAACCTACTGATTAAACCGAAATCGCAAATTTATAAACTCTGGTTTTTTATCATTTTCAAAACTTAAAAATATTGAAATTTTCAAATAATTGATTTACCATTTAATCAGTAAGTTTCTCTGACCGTTTTTCAAGCAAATAGTCGAGCCTTCAGCTCAAAAAGATCAATTCTGAATCAAAAATGTAAGAACTACATTTTCAGTTAAAATAATTAATTTTAACCCGCCAAATATGGAATTTTCAACAAAATAGTTACATTTTCTACCTAAGTGATGAATCTTCAATAAAAAAATGAATTCTCAACAAAAAGTGTAATAGTTGATATTCCCACTAAAAAATATTTTAACTCTAAATCAAAAAGAGTTGAATTAAATAAAAAAATAAGAATTTTCGACAAATTATTTAAAGCCTTAGAAAAGACAGACTAACTTCCAAGCCAAAAAGAGAAAATTTCAACAAAAGAGTTGAGTTTTCATCCAGAAAAGATTTTTCAGCAAAAAAAGAAAAAAAACTCACTAAAAATGTTCAGTATTCAAGCCAAGAAGACGAATTTTTGACAAAAAAGTTGAATTTACAACAACAAAAAATGCATTTTTACCAAAATAATCGAATTTTCAACACAAAATAAAAGAGTTTTTAACAGAATTCATTTTAAAAAATTCAACAAAATAGCTCAATTTTAAAGCAAAGAAATTAATTTTAACTAAAATGATGAATCTTCAATAAAAAAAAATTAATTTTTAACCCAATCATTAAACTTTAACCCAGTAGTTGAATTTTCAAACAAGTGGATGAAGTTTCAACCGAGAAGATTAAGTGTGCATCAAAAAAAGACAAGTTTTCGACAGAAGCTAGAATAGTTTAATTTTCAATTAAAAAAATAAATTTAAAGAAAAATAATTGTCAACCATTGGAATTAATTTTGAACCAAAAAGATTAATTTTCTATCAAAAAAGATTAATTTTTAATAAAATACATGAATTTTCAACCAAATTTTGAATTTCTAAAGGAATTTTCAACCAAAAAGGCGAATTAGTCACCAAGAAGATTAATATTCTACTACGAAAGACAAAATTTCAACAAAATACGGAAATTTTCAACCAGCAAACATCTGAATTTTCAATTGAAGAAGCTATATCGATTAGATGAAACCTTAAAAACTTAATCAAATCGAGAAAGATCGTGGTACCTACCAATGTAAAATTGCTATTTAGCAATAAAATTACCAAATTGTGCTCATTCTCAAATATAAATTGAAATAGTGTTGTATGCGTATGACTTGATTAAATAAAATGTTACATTTTTCTTACTCATGAATTTAAAAAATAAAATAATTGAATACATTTATGTGGCAAATATGTCCAGAAAACATGATAAATGGAATCTTACAGAATCTTCGAATCAAATTCAAATATATAATATATATATAATATATATATAATATATATAATATAAATATATAATTTTCGCCTCCTTGAAAGTAAATATTTATAAATTCTGAAGTCAAAGAATTTTTTATTTAGAAAATCTGCTTCCGGTATTCTATAATAAATCGCGTCATTTTAATTGATTAATAATTTTTCAAGAAATGTTTGATTAATAAGCTCTATTTCAAACCCAGTTTCAAAATAATCCCTTTTTCTTCCATCATAATTTCAGCAAGAACCCCAAGATAATGAAAACGTGGAAGGAGAATTTGCGGATGATGCCTTTTTGATGGTTTCGCAATTACGCTGGGAAGATGACGTCGTATGGAACGGCGATGAGATAAAGCACAAGGTGATGCACAAACTAAACAGCAAAAGCAACGCAGCTGGTTGGGTTCCTTCCAGTGGAAACAGAACTGCTCAAGCCTTCAGCCAACCTGGAAAAGGAGCTCCAGTTCCTGTAGCTCCTAATGTCAGACTTGCCACACAAAATATAGTTCCAACCCAAAAAAGTAAACTGTAAGTTACCTTCAAAGACAAACACAGGGTGTCTACCTTACCTGCAAAACCTGGACATCCAGAAAAACTTGAACCCCTGCAAAGCCCGGCATGCCATATGGCATCACTTGGCAGAACTTCGATATTTAAAAATATCGAAGCTCAGTTCCGACACGGTAGTGACCTAGCGGTGCCGTATGACATCACCCTTTTCTGCTGAAACACTGATACGAAAATCGAAACAGATATCGTTTATTAGTTCACAGGGTTCAAGGGGGAAAAATACTTAAATATGGCAATAATCGGAAACACAAAAAAAAAATTCGGACCTTGACGGGTTAAAGTCGGAATTTTTTCGAGATCGTGCATAATTTTTGTTGAGATTGCAATATAAAATTGAATAATGATGATTCTTCATTTTAAAATTAACTTTACATTACTGCATTTAACTATTCTATTCTTCGTTGAACTTTGGTCGTTTTCACTTGAAAATTGAAGTATCTGGTTGAAAATTCATGTATTTTGTGGAAAATTCGTTCTTTTTGGTAGAAAATTAATCTTCTTGGTTGATAATTCATCTTTTTTCTGGAAAATTTAACAGTTTCTTTACAATTCTTTCTCTCTTTTGGCTGAAAAATCTTTCTCGGTTCAAAATTCAACTCATGTTGAAAATTCGTATTATTTTGTTGAATTTAACTGTTTTTGATTAAAATTAAAATCTTTTTTGGTTAAAATATCAACTACTACATTTTTCATTAAGAATTCATCCTTTTTGGAATGAAATTTTAATTACTTGGTTGAAAGTTAAATTCTTGTTAAAAAATAAATTTTTGTTTTCAAGATTCATTATTTCAATTGAAAATTCATCTCTTTGGTTGAAATTATTTTTTTAACGAAAAATTTAACTTTTCAATTTTTGGTTGGAAAATTATCTTTTTTAGTTGAAAATTTGTTTTTTATGTGTGTAGAAATCAATCTTTTTCGTCGAAAATCAATATTTTTAGTTGAAAATTCAATTATTCTATAGAATAATTATATAGTTAAAGATTCATATTTTTAGTTGAAAATTAATCTGTTTCGTTTGAAATACGACTACTTCAGTTGAAGATAACTGTAATTGAAAATTCATCTCTGTGGTTAAAAATTCACTTTTTCAACTGAAAATTCAATTATTTCAATTGAATATTTCATCATTTTAGTTGAAAATTAATTTTTCTGGTTAAATATTTGTTTATATTATTATATTTATTATATTATATTTATTTATATATTAAATTTTTGGTTGGCAATTTATCTTTTTCAGTTGAAAATTCATGTGTTTTGTTGAAAATTCGTCTTCATTTGTTGAAATTAACAGAGATTGCTCTCAGAAATTAATCTTTTTGACTAAAAATTCATCTTTTTGGTTGAAAATTCATCTATTCCAGTTGAAGATTCATCTTTTTAGTTGGAAATTGATATTCTTGTTTACAATTCAACTATTTCAGTTGAAGATTCATCACTTTAGTTTAAAATTTATCAGTTTCGTTGAAAATTGATCTTTTTTAGTTCAAAATTCAACTATTTGGTTGAAAAAGTTGTCTTTTTTAGTTGAAATTTTTTTTTTTAATTTCGTTGAAAATTCATGTATTTTGTTGAAAAATCATCTTCTTTGTCAGAAATCTAATCTTCTTGTTTGAAAAATAACCTTTTTGGTTAAAAATTTAAGTATTCCAATTAAATATTCTTCATTTCAGTTAAAAATTCATCTTCTTGGTTGAAAGTTGAACTTTTGTGTTAAAAAGTCGTCTTCTTCAGTTCAAAATTCAACTATTTGGTAAAAAAGTTGTCTTCTTTAGTTGAAAATTTATTGAAATATTTCGTTGAAAATTCATTTATTTTATTGAAAATCGTCTTTTTTGGCAGAAACCTAATTTTCTTGTATGAAAATTTATCTTATTGGTTGAAAATTCAAGTATTCCAGTTAAATATTCCTCATTTTAGTTAAATAATTCTCTTCTTGGTTGAAAGTTAAACTTTTTGGTTAAAATGTCATTTTTTTATTGTTTAAAATTCATCTATTCCAGTTGAAGATTCATTTTTTTCATTGAAAATTTATCACTTCGGTTGAATTATTTTTGTGTGAAAAATTAATTTTGTTAATTGAAAATTTAACTATTCCATTTTTGTTTGAAAACATATATTTTTTAGTTGAAAATAGTCCTTTTTGGTTGCAAATTCAACTAGTAGATTAAAAATCCATCTATCTTGTTGAAAATGCAGTTGAGTACCCACATTGATTTCCCCCAAAATATGCACTGAATTTTAACTAAAAGCAGATACAATAAAAATTTATTTGAATTATTATTCACATTCATGACTTTAGATACAAATTCAAGAAATTATTAATTATGTTCTTAGTATTATTTAATTATTTAATCAATAGATGGTGATAATATATTTAGAAATATATTGTAATATAATTTATCAAAGCTTTCTAAATTAAACATATCAATTGAATCCCTAGGAACTGAAAAAACTTTATTTATAATAAACTCGCGAAACTGTATATATATATTCCAAGTCGATTGTTTTAAAAAACGCGAAATATTTGAATGGCTCCTGACTAGGAAAAATTGTACCTGGAAAAAACTTGAGATGCCTGGAAAAAACCTGGAATTGTTAGGGCATTTTTTCTCAGAATTTGAGCAGACATCCTGAAACACTAATTTTCTAAAAAAAACAAGCCACCATTTTTCTCTGATTTTAAACTTATTATAACTTCGTTTCCTTTAAATTCAGACCGATTGCTAAGGGAGGTCAACAAATGAGCCGGGAGGACACCGATGACACCTGGTGGTCCATTTTCCCAGTAGAAAACGAGGAACTAGTCTACGGTCTCTGGGAAGACGAAATCATCTGGGATGCAGAAAACATGAAGAAAATACCTAAACCAAAGATCCTCACCCTGGATCCAAACGACGAGAACATCGTCCTCGGAATTCCCGATGATATTGATCCCGCCCTTCTTCACAAAGAGAACGGACCTCAGCCTAAAGTTAAAATCCCACATCCTCACGTAAAGAAGAGTAAACTTCTTCTCGGAAAGGCTGGAGTGATCAACGTTCTCGAGGAAGATACCCCACCTCCTCCGCCAAAATCTCCAGACAGAGATCCCTTCAATATTTCGAACGATCCCTACTATCTTCCTCGATCATCAGAAACCACTCTGAGGTTGAAGGTTGGTGGAGGAAACTTAATTCAACACAGCACTCCCGTTGTTGAACTACGAGCTCCGTTTGTGCAAACTTATATGGGACCAATGCGTCTTAGGAACTTCCACAGGCCACCATTGAGACGTTTTAGCCACGGTCCTCTTGCACAACTAGCTCCACATCCTGTTTTTCCTCTGCTGAAACATATTAAGAAAAAAGCAAAACAAAGAGAACAGGAGAGGATAGCTTCTGGTGGCGGTGATGTCTTCTTTATGAGAACTGCTGAGGATCTAACAGGTCGCGATGGAGAATTAGTTCTTGTTGAATTTTCTGAAGAACACCCGCCTCTCATGAATCAAGTAGGCATGTGTTCCAAAATGAAGAACTACTACAAACGGAAAGCTGGAAAGGATCAGGGACCTCAGAAGTACAAATATGGAGAGACAGCTTATGCTCACACAAGTCCGTTCCTAGGAATTCTAACGCCTGGGCAGAGCATCCAGACCGTTGAAAATAACATGTACAGAGCCCCGATTTATGAACACAACATTCCACCTACGGATTTCCTGATTATCAGGACGAGGCATCAGTATCATGCTCGAGAAATTGATGCCCTTTTCGTTGCTGGGCAAGAGTGTCCGCTTTATGAAGTTCCTGGACCGAATTCGAAGAGAGCTAACAATTTCGTAAGGGATTTTCTCCAGGTGTTCATTTACAGGTATTGTAATGCTACCAATTTTTTTATCTTATCATTTCGTCCCTTCATTTTTTATTGCTATCAGGACTTGGACTCACGCCACTATTGATATTATTTGACCATTTTTTTCAGCGATGTCACTATTTTGAAAAAAATGCCACTATTTCATCACTTTCCCTTTAAATATATTTTGGAATTTCTTTACTGATTGGCTAAAATAACATATACCGGAAAATAGTCCTAAAAGCTAATATATAGAATAATTAATAAAAAAAATTTTAATTCATCTCTAATTCTTTATTTCCTAAGCTTTAGATTGTACGAAATTTATGATATTTTTCGACTTTTTGAAGAGAAGTCTTTCAAAATTGTGCCATTTTAATTTTTAACACTTATTTGTTGAACATTTTAAAGTCGAAAACGTCCAAAATCGAACAATATAAAATTCGATTATTAAGAAGTCAACAAATTCACATTACAATCGTACTGGTTAGAAATATAATTTACAAATGTAAGCCTTAATTTTCGATATATTTTTAATTGATTACCATTCAAACTAGCCGTGAATTCGATCTCGGGTGTTAACACTTTGCTTGTATTTCCAATAATTTCATGTTGTTCACTTGATGAGCACTTTGCTTTCTCATACAGAATTTCTATCCTATCAGGAAAACCAGAAACGTTATTTTTTTTTACTCAGGCAATTTTTTTGAGAGCGTGTTCAATTTTTGTTTAAATTGCAATATAACATTAAATAACAATGATTCTTCATTTTTAATCATTTTTAGTTGAAAATTAAAGTATCCGATTTAAAATTCATGTATTTTGTAGAAAATTCATTCTTTTTGGTAGAATATTAATCTTCTTGGTTGAAAATTCAACAGTTTGTTTGCAATTTTATCTCGCTCTTGACTAAAAAATCTTTCTTAGTTGAAAATTTTACCAGACTCTCGGTTGATGAACAGTGTCGGGGGTTGCTTGCAAATAGACTTGTCCATAAAGCGCCTGTATCGAAACGAAAACAGTCAGGGCCGCCTGAATCGTTTTCACAATACTGCGCAATATACTCGACTGGGTACTAGTAAAAATTATTATAAAATTATTTTAAAAATTCTAAAATTATTATTATAAAATTCCGAGGTTGAGTTGCAACCGTCTCTTGCCCTGCCCCCTGGGAAACTGTGGGACCACCAATTCTAGGAATTTATAACCCGCGTCTGACTGCGCGTTCTTAAACTGAGAGCCTGGTGTAATTGAACATTTAATTCTTTGGTTGAAAAACGAGCTATTTTGTTGAAAATTAGTGTTTTCATTGATTCAATGAAAGATTCAAGATTCCTAATTTTAGTTCAAAATTCATCACTTTGTTAGAAAAGATAATTTTTTGTTTTAAATTGTTTTTTTTGTGTTGAAAATTAGTTGTTTTTTTTCAAATGAAAATGTAGCTATTACAATTTAATATTCCATGATTTTAGTCGAAAATTCATGTCTTTGATTGAACATTAATTTTTGTAACTGAAAACTTAACTATTCAATTCTTGGTTGACATTCCATGAAGTACAATTTAGTTTTATTATTAACAATATTATTTATTAGTTATGATCGCGTAACACAATTCATCTTTTTTAATTGAAACTCCATGTCTTTTTTTGATAATTGGACTTTTTTGGTAGAAATTATCTTCTTTATAGAAAATTTATGTTTTTGAATAAAAATTCAACTATTCCAGTTAAAGATTGATCCTTTTAGTTGAAAATCCATCACTTTATTTGAAAATTATTTTTTTTTCATTATTATTTTTTAACTGAAAATGTGATTGTTCCAATTAAATATAACATCATTTTAATCGAAAATTCATCTCTTTGGTTGAACATTCATTTTTTTAACTGAAAGTCGAACTATTCAATTTTCGGTAGACAATTTATCTTTTTTGAATGAAAAGTAATCTTTTTGGTTGAAAATTCAACTATTCCAGTTAAAGATTCATTATTTTAGTTGAAAATCCATCACTTTATTTGAAAATGTTACTATTTTTTTCAATTAGTTTTTTTTTAGTTAAAAATGATTGTTTTTCAAGTGAAAACGGAGCTGTTCCAAATAAATATTTCATCATTTTAATCGAAAATTCATCTCTTTGGTTGAACATTAATTTTTTTGGCTTAAAATTCAACTATTTTCGTTGAATATTTATCATTTCATTTGCAAATTTATCAGTTTGTTGGAAAATTAATGTTCTTAACTGAAAATTTAACTGCTTAACTTTTGGTTGAAAATTTATCGTTTACATTTCAAAATTCAACTATTTGGTTTAAAAGTATTTTTTAGTTGAAAATTCAACTATTTCGTTAAACATTCATGTATTTTGTTGAAAAATCTTCTTTTTTGGTAAAAAATTAGTCTCCTTAATTGAACATTTATTTTTTTGTTTGAAAATAACAGCACTTGTTTGAAATTAGACTCTTTTGATAACATTTTTTTGTTTTTTTAAACCTCATCTATTCCAGTTGAAGATTAATTATTTTAGTTGAAAACTCGTCACTTTGGTTGGAAATTTGTTGTTTTTTTGTGTACAAAATTAATTTTTTTAACTGACAATTTAACTATACCATTTTTGGTTGAAAGCTGATTTTGTTTAATTAAAAATTCAACTATTTGGTTGAAAATTAATTTTCGGTTGAAAATTCAACTATTTCATCAAAAATTAATCTATTTTGTTAAAAATGCAATATTTTGACTTGAAAAGTTATGAATTTAAGGTGGTTTAAATCGAATTTAATGAAGTAGACATATTGATTTTACCTAAATGTGTACTTAATTTTAAGTATAAGAAGATAAAATAGAAATTTGTTTGAGTTTTTATTCAAATTCATGGACTTTAGAGACAAATTCAAAAAATTATTAAATAACCTGGAAAAAACGTCCGTAAAGTTAGAAGCTAATTTATTTTAAAGTGATTCAAAATATGTGGAGATTCCTGGGATTTAAAAACACTTTCAAATGAAATTAATTATGTTTGGAGTAAATTTATTCATTTATTGGAATTAGTGAAATGGAAATATTTCAAATCAGAGTTTAATTAGTTTCATTTTATGCGATTATTCTTCTTGAAACTGATATGTTCCTCTTCCTCTAAAAGTCTAAAAGTTTTCTGGAATGGGATTGTCAGCATGAGGTTGACAATTTTATTAAAGTTACCTTCAAAACAAACTGGAAAAGACCCGGAATTTAGAAATAAAAATTCTGTAGCAACCCTGGTATAAGAAATTGAATTAAAAAGTTTTATACGAAATTTCATCAAATGACAACAAAATATGAAAAATTATGTATAGAATTTTATAGAATTTCTTTAAAGTAATTTTTTGTTCGAAGGTCTGCCTTATAAGGAGCCGGAATTGCCCCTAACTTTAGAAAAATGAATGAGTTTAACCATTAATTCAACCTGTTTGAAAAATATCGTGCAAATTGGAGTTCATTATCTGAAACTTTTACTCTGTATTCCTAAAGTAGAAAATTTTTCGACATTTCATGTGACTTATGTCACTCTTGCTATGTTCTATTTTGTAACATTTATGCCACTAATGACACTATTTTTTATTCTTGATGCAGGGTGTCTAGCGACCGGGAAATCCGGGAAATACGGGAATTTGCCGGGAATTTTGTAAAACCTTGAAAAATACGGGAAAATGCCGGGAATTCTTTGTAAGATCCGGGAATTCTTTGAACGATCCGGGAATTCTGTTGCCATAAATTCCAAATCTTTATTTTCTGTGTAAAATTATTCTTATATAATAAAAAGTTTGAAAAACGTAATTTGTCTTTTTGAAAAGAAGGCGCAAATCACAGCTAATGAACATCGTTTTCTTGGGCATGCGCAGAAACTCAAGTGTTCAACTTCGAAAATCGAGTCGAGACCACGGGAAGTTTAAGTTACTTCACGTATATGGCGCTTTTGTCTTATGTGTCGAAAATTGCATGGTTAACAGGCTTGGGAAAGGCTGCACATGAAATATTAGCGCCGCGTTCGGAAAGATTGGAACTATTAACTTCCAAAAGAAACTTGCTTGTTTTTGGCGTAGGTAATGTACAGGAGTTTCGTCTTCTGTATCAATTCTCCATACCATGTGTCGAGTTCGACCCATGAATATCGTAAAAGCGCAACAGTGGATGCCCAGCCAAACGTTAGTCTTATCTGATTTAAAATTTTATTTTTGAATTAATAAATACCTCATTTTTGTAATACAAGTGACTGTTTATTTCAAATTATGCTCTTTCCGGGCGCTAAGTTATTGTCAGAGTACCAATCCTCAAATAGCTAAACACATCACAAGAACAAACCGGGAAAAACGTTATTTCTGATCCGGGAAATCCGGGAATTTGTAAACGGAATTTCGCTAGACACCCTGTTGATGTGAGTTCGAGCCCTGTACTATACATTCTCCCTTTTTTCAGACTTTTCTGGAAATCGAGGGACACACCAAGAAGAATTAAAATGGACGACATTAAAAAGGCCTTTCCTTCACACAGCGAAAGTAGTATAAGAAAAAGATTGAAGCTCTGTGCTGATTTCAAGCGAACCGGAATGGATTCCAATTGGTGGGTCATCAAACCTGAATTCCGATTGCCCACCGAGGAAGAAATCAGAGCCATGGTCTCTCCGGAACAATGCTGTGCTTACTTCAGCATGATTGCAGCTGAGCAGAGATTGAAAGACGCTGGTTACGGAGAAAAGTTCCTCTTCACTCCGCAAGACGATGACGATGAAGAAATGCAGCTGAAGATGGACGACGAAGTCAAGGTCGCACCTTGGAATACAACACGAGCTTATATCCAGGCTATGAAAGGCAAATGTTTGTTGCAACTTGCTGGTCCCGCTGATCCGACTGGATGCGGCGAAGGATTCTCTTACGTCAGGGTTCCTAATAAACCAACAATCAGCAAAGAAGAACAGGAGGCTCAGCCCAAGAGAACTGTCACTGGAACAGATGCCGACTTGAGAAGATTGTCTCTCAACAATGCCAAAGCCCTTCTGAGAAAGTTTGGAGTTCCCGAAGAGGAAATTAAAAAGCTTTCACGTTGGGAAGTCATCGACGTCGTGAGAACTCTTTCGACAGAAAAGGCGAAGGCTGGGGAAGAAGGCATGACAAAATTCTCTAGGGGGAACAGATTTTCAATAGCCGAACACCAGGAAAGATACAAAGAAGAATGTCAAAGAATTTTCGACCTGCAGAATCGAGTCTTGTCCTCGAATGAAGTTCTCAGTACTGATGAGGGTGAGAGTTCTGAGGAAGATAGTTCAGACATTGAAGAAATGGGAAAGAATATTGAGAACATGCTTTCAAATAAGAAGACCAGTACTCAGTTGTCTCTAGAGAAAGAAGAACAGCAAAGGCACGAATTGAGGAAAATGTTGATGGGTGAGAGTCAGGAACAAGACAAGAAGAATAGAGAGAAAAAGAAAGAAGATGAGGAAGAATCCCCGATGAATAATCTGAACGCCCAGCCAGGAAGAGTTCTCAAGATTTACAGAACTTTTAGGAACCCTGAAGGACACGAGTTCACGAGAGTTGAGCTTGTTAGAAAACAGGCTGTGATTGATACGTATTTGAAGATAAGAAACTCTAAAGACGAGTCGTTCATAAAGCAGTTCGCGACTATGGATGAGGCGCAGAAGGAAGAAATGAAGAGGGAGAAAAGAAGAATTCAGGAGCAGTTGAGAAGAATTAAAAGGAATCAGGAACGGGAGCGAATGTTAGGTGGAAATTCGAGTACTCCTTTCAATGCTGCGGGATTTTTCGATCGAAGCAATTCCAGCACTCCCGTTACGACCTCTACCAGTATCCTTCCATTATCTAATTTTCCTTCTTCTTCTCTTCCTCCTAAACCTATCCGATCTGAAAACTCTACTCCTAAACGTAAAAAACCTAAACTTAAACCAGATCTTAAGCTGAAATGTGGAGCTTGCGGTAATGTAGGACACATGCGTACTAACAAAGCTTGCCCCCTTTATCAAAACAGCCTAGCTAATACCACGCCAGTCAATGTTGCGATGACGGAGGAGCAGGAGGCGGAAATCGAGAAGCAGCTCGTTGCCGATGATCAGGATCTTGTCAACGTCGATGGTACCAAGGTTAAATTGTCGTCGAAGCTTATTAAGGTAAGGATATTTTTCATAAATTCAGGATGATCATTAGTCAGGGTAACTGCAGGTCAGGGAAAACCTGGAAATCAGGGAAAAGTCATGGACATTTTTAGGCCAGGGAAAATTAGGGATTTTTTTAGAAAAAGAGGCAAAAGTCAGGGAATTTCTATAAGATGCACTTTGAGTAACTGTCAAGAATAATCAGAGCTACCACACTTCAAAAGATTCCTCAATTTTTTTACAGATTTCTAGAATTTGAAGGGTATTGAAAAGGTTCCAAGGAATTTTTAATATATTTTTGAATAATTTGAAACAATTAAAAAAAATGTTCATAGGGTTTCAAAGAATTTACTAGAACTTCGCAAGATATTGATCATTTTGGAGGATCTATAAGGTTTTAGAATAGCCCAAAAGATTCCAAGGTATTTTATAAGATTTCTGAGGATTTCAAAGATTTGTAAATATTTAAAGATATTGCCATAGATTTTAAAATATTTTTAGAGATTCCGGCGAATTTTGATTAGATTTCAATAATTTGAAGGGATTTCAAAGTGTTTTAGGGTATTTTTATAAATTCCAAGGAATTTTCAAGAGCTTCAAAAAAATCAAGGGATCTCAAAGGTTTTAAAATATTTTATTTAAAAAGATCCCAAGGTATTTTCAAGAGATTAAAATTTTTGAAGGAATTTCTAAGCGTTTGAATGATTTAAAAAAATGTAAACCTATTTGCATAGGGTTTTAAAGAATTTACTAGAATTTCGGTAGGTATTGATATATTATGTAGGACCTATAAGGTTTTAGGATATTTCAAAAAATTCCAACGGATGTTATAAGATTTCTGTGGATTTCAGTGATTTTAAGGGATTTTAAAAGCTCTCAAGAATTTAATTTTAATTTAATTTTATCTATTAAATATAATTTTAAAAATTTGAAGACATTTCTAACTATTTGAATGATTTTAAGGGGTTTAAAAATTGCCATGGTGTTTCAATGAATTGACTAGAATTTCGGAAGATATTGATCAATTTTTTTTATCTATAAGGTTTTAGGATATTTCATAAGATTTCATGGGATTTTATAATATTTCTGAGAATTGCAATAATTTTAAGAGATTCCAAAGATTGTTCAGTCATCACTGGTTGTCTCCTATTCACCCTTTTCAGCTACACCAGAGCCGCGTTTTAGTAACCCGCGGTTTAGTAATTCCTAGAACTGCTAGCCTAAGCAGTTTCTCAGCCCGCAGGGCGAGAGACGGTTGCGTCTCTCGCCTCGAAAGGGCCGCAGTGCACGAGTACTCAGTCGAGTATATTGCGCAATATTATGCATTCCAATTGGAAACGGTTCAGGCGGCCCTGACTGTTTAGGTTTCGATTCCCCCGAATTAGTAACAAGGCTATTTAAAGACAACGCCTGACACTGTTACTGAACCGGGAGTTTGGTGTGTTTTGTAGTTTGTCACCTTTTTCACCTATTTTGGAAAATTTTTCACTTTGTTACCTTTTTCAATTGACAATGAATGATCTTGTTTCTTTTTTAAGAAAATGAACCTAGCCGTCCCTGTTCTTAATTTGTACTTTAGGGTGAATATTATTCCATAAGATTTTATCGATCTTATCAAAACGGAACTTTTCGACAACAACAAGAATATTACTCTTTTCTCGTTTGGTGACAAGAACTTTACAACTTTTAATGTTACTAATTTTGCATTTTTGACTACACTAGAGTCCCGCTGTAGTAGCCGTTTCGGGGGTACCCCCCTCAATCAACAAAGACACTATCTCGGGAATATACAAACCGTTCTTCTCCTTCTTTCTTGTGGCTTCTTATAGCGCCGAACCGTAAACATCGCAACTCCGCTGACCTTACAAACGCCTCCCTCTCGTCCCCTTGGACCGCCTTGTCCCTTATCTCGGGAACTACTTTGGTGGGACTCTAGTGTATTTTGAAGTTGCCTTAAGAACTAAGTTGAAAGATTTTTCACGTTCAAAAAAATTGTGTTTTCTTCCGCTGAGATAGTTATGAAAAATAATTTGAAAACAATTGTGAATATAATTCCCATTAACCCAATACAAAAAATCACGTAATTTTTGTTGGTATTTAAGAAAATTCTAACTTGATAACAATTTTTTTTCTCCAGAGTATGATTTTATATTATTATTTGCTATCGTAAACTACTCATACAAAAGCAATAATGTTTGAACCTATAGAAATCATTTTTAATTTCTCAAACATTAAAAAATTGTAACCCCTTTTGTGGTGGCCAAAAGTGATATGTAATTTTTTCAAATTCACGTTTATCCTGATAGGATACCTCAAATTTTATTCATATGTATCTCAAAAACAAATTCCAAAAAATAAATTTGTTCTCTCCTCTCTACCCTCTTACTTTATTTGATTTAAAAAGAATTATTACATAACAATTCTCAAATCATCTCACCCCCATAAAAGCGTTGCGTAATATATTTATGACCCCTGTGACGCGTTCAACAAATGAAAATATGTTAATAAACATTGCCTTATATATTTATTCAACTTATAAATCTTATTCCTAACCTATTTTTGAAAAAATTTACCTTCTCACATTTTTTAAGGAGAGTAGGTACCGTGATGATTTTTTTTAAATTCATCCTGAAGTCTCAGGCATTTCATCAAATTCTTGTGAATTCCCTTTAATTTTTCTAAACTCATTTCAAACTTACTGAATATAATTAATTTTTTCCCATTTTTTAATTACTTTCAATTCACTTGAATTTTAATTAATTCGCCATGAATTTTACTGAAGTCAGTAAACATTTTTTTTTAATTATTTCTGATTCATTTAATTTCTTTTGAATTTAACTTGAATTTTTTTGAAGCCCTATGAATTTATCCTGAATTCTTTCAAATTTAGAAGGACATTGGTCACTTTTAGTCACATTTTGTTTTCAAAATTAGTCATTTTTTGTAACTTTTTCGGTTTAAATAGGTCACTTTTCATTTTTTTTTCAAGTAAATTAGGCTATGGCAACCCTGAGAATATCAAATTATAAATGTATAAATTAAAATTTTTAATTTTTTTATTCCATTTATGAAACATTCTCTATTCAAAATGTTACAAGGTAAGAATTGTTGTCTCTAAATATTACTGGTTAGAGAAAAATCAGGGAATTATGGAAATAAAGTTTCTGGTAAACCAATTTTGAAATTGCAGCATGCCGAAGAAATGAAGAAACGCACCTTGCTTCTGAAAGTTCCGAAGGATGCGATGCATTCCAAGAAACGAAAAAGAATATCTGGTGACGATCACTGCGATTACCTGAAACGACACCAAAAGCCAGCAAACAGACGAAGAACAGACCCTGTGGTTGTCTTGTCCACAACTCTCGAAAGTATTCTGAACGAAATGAGGGATTTGCCAGATGTGCAACCCTTTTTGTTCCCTGTTAGTGCAAAGGTAAAATTTTGAAATACTTCATCCATGGATCAGATTTTGCGACTTTTTTCGACTTTTTTTTGAAAAAATGCGACATTCTGCGACTTTTTGAAGAAAAATGCGACTAATCAATGTTTTTTCGCTTTTCTCAGAAGTTCGTTGTACTTAGTTTCAATTTTAATCACACTGAAACTTTTGAAATTGAAATTGTACACTAGAAAAAATTGTACCATTTCAATTGAGAACATTAAAAATGGAATAATTTCTCATGAAAGCTTTATATTTAGAAAATTTTTAATTAAGAGCGATTGAAATTAAACAACTTCTAATTTCGTGAATCCGTATTTAGAGTTTTAATTTTTTCAAATATCAAGCTTTAAGAGTTGGACATTTTTAAGTCGAAAACGATTAAAATCGATTAATTTCAAATTAAACTACAGTCTTCACACGCTTTTTCCTATTTTCCCATTTTCTCGTTTTTTCGCTTAAATTCGAACTGAATCAATAGAACCCAATAAGAAAATCAAACTATTTTTGGTTGAAAATTCATTCTGTTGGTAAAAAATGCGACTATTTGGTTGAAATTTTCATTAGTTTGTTGAAAATTCATCTTTTTTGATCGAAAATTCTTCTTTCTTGGTTAAAAATTAACTTTTCTGTTGAAAATTCAACTATTTTGTTGAAAATTCGTCTCTTTTGGTTAAAAGTTCAACTATTTGGTTGAAAATTCATCTTTCTTCCTTCAAAATTAGCTTTTTTGTTGAAAATGCAACTTTTCAGGTTGATAAATCAATTTTGTTTTCACAAAAATTTATGTTTTTGGCTGAAAAATTCAACTATTTGGTTTAAGTTTAACTTACTGACTTACTTGTACTTGCTACTTACTTAACTTTTCACCATTTGGTTAAAAATTCTCCTTCGTAGGTTGACAATTCAATTTTTTGGCTAAAACTTAAACTACTTTGTTAAAAATACATCTTTTTCACTTGAAAGTTCTCCACATTATTTTTATAAGTGCAACTGGCTAAATAAATTTTCAATTCAAATTTCGTCTTTGCTTTAAAAATTCGTTTCTTTTGCTTAAAAATGTAAGTACTTTGTTGAAAATGCAATATATTTCGACTTGGAATCTTAGGAATATCAAGCGTTTCATATTGAATTCATCATTGTATCCATATTAATTGTATTCAAAAAAATTTATTCCCCTAGTATTCCTCTATTTTCGTGTAAAAACCCTGTTTCCCCTGTTTCGGGAGCATTTTGGGCTCTGCAGCCTGAATGATTAAATAATGAATAATTTCATATTCAAATTATACAACTCAAATTTAAAGCCTTAATTGTAGAGTAATTTCAAGTTTAAAATGTTCAAAATGAAGGTTCCTGAGATTCAAAATTAATGTCAATTAGAAACTTCTCTTTTTTGAAAATAATCCAAGTTAACAAATTCAACATTTCAGAAAGAATTATTTGAAACCCAGATTCAGAAGCCTTCAAGCTGAATGACTATTGTTAAAAAATTGTTCAAACTTTAAAATTTATTTTCATTGTGCGAAGAATATTTTAAAATCAATGAGAATTATGCACTCTATATTTCTTTCATTTAGTGTCCGTTACTGCTTTTTTCATTATCTTTAAAATATTGATGCGGCTTCTTGTAAACTTTTTTCGAAATTCCATGCTCTGGTCCCATTGTTAAATTTCAGCTTACAAAAGACAACTAATTGTTGCATTTTTCTTATCTAGTCAGTACCAGATTACCACAAGATTATCGACAAACCCATGGACTTGCAGACTATAAGAGATAACTTGAGGCAAAAGAAGTACCGAAATAGAGAAGAATTTCTTGCTGCTGTTAATCAAATTGTAGAAAACTCGACCCTCTACAATGGGAAGAATAGTTCTCTTACAGTCGCAGCGAAACGCATGATGGATATTTGTGTTGATAGACTGCGTGAGAAAGAAGATCGTCTGATGAAACTTGAGAAGGTTATTAATCCTCTGCTTGATGACAACGACCAAGTTGCTCTTTCTTACATCCTAAGCGACGTGACCAATAGGCTGAAGTCGACGCAGGATTTGTGGCCCTTCCACAAACCAGTGAGCAGGAAACTTGTAAGAGATTATTACACGGTGATCAAGAGGCCAATGGACTTGGAAACTATCTCGAGGAAGATTTCTGGTTAGTTTTAGTAATTATTTCCAGAAAGTACTACTTCAAAGTCTTGAGAGGTTTGCTTTATTCGTAAATCAGAAGTATTTATAAGGGCTATCTCTAAACTACGTTACCAATTCAGGGTTGGGGGGGGGGGGGGGGGGCATGTAAAAATTAGGGCACAATTCAATAATAACTTAATAAGTTTAAAAATGGCTTTCATATTTCAGACTTTACACTTTTTCACCTATTCCCCTCTTTTCACCTTTTTTCAAGAATTCTTTTTTCCCTGTTTTCAAGAAACTTCCCATTTTTCCGGGTTTTTCGCTTGAATGTGAACTGAATTTTCAAAACCTGAAGCAGTATTGCCCGCGTAACGCCTTCGTTTTTACTTCCGTATCACAAATAGGGAAAATATTTTTCATTCTGTGAAAAATGTTCACTCGGATCTCTAAGAACCACGGTTCTAATCTCAACTAAATTTTGGTAAGATATTCTACATCATCACTTGATCAAATAGAATGGTGATCCTTCTTCTGAGGATCACCGTTTTCCTTACTTATGATTTAGAAACTAAGAAAGAAAACCTCCTAGTGAGGGGCAGTACTGACTTTACTGCATTTTTCTTAAGAGATTAATTATGTGTTAGCTCAAAAAAGCGATGACACGAGATTATTGGCAAGGCAAGCTCTTCTTCACAACAATCTCGTGCATGCAAATTGGATCTATTTTATGAGAAATAAGATTTATCAACGCTTATGGGTAATTTCCGTGTTTGGTTAAAATTTCTACTATTTGGTTGAAAATTGTATTATTTTTGTGAAAAATTCAACAATTTTGTTGAATAGTCATCATTTTTGGTCAAAAATTTAACTACTTATTTGAAAGTTGAACTACTTTCTTCAAAATTATTATTTTTTTCTTGATTAAGGATTCACCTCTGGTTCAAAATTTAAATATTTTGTTAAAAATCCTTTTTTTTTTTTATTGAGAAATAATTTTTGTGCTAAAAATGTAACTATTTTCTTTTTTGGTTGAAAATTGATCTTTTTTATATGATATTTCAACTATTTGGTTGAAAATTCATGTATTTTGTTGAAAATTCGTTGTTTTTTTTTTTGTAGAAAATTTAATCTGTTTTTGTTGAGGATTCAATTATTTTATTAAAATTTCTTATTTTTGGATTGAAAATTCAACTGTTTTTTTTTTTGTTTTTTTTTAGAACATTCCTCTTCTTGGCTTAAAAATTCAACACTTTGGTAGTAAATTAAACATTTGGTTTGAAAATGAACTTTTTGGTAGAAGAAAATTCAACTATTTGGTTAAGAATTGAACTATTTATTTTAAAATGTATCTATTTAGTAGAAAATTATCATTTTTGTTGAGAAATCATATCATGAGTTTGAAAATTCAACAGTTTTGTTTTTAAGATTTTTAAGATTCACCTCTTTGGTTGAAAATTTAATTACTTTGTTTAAAATATTGGTTTGTTTGGTGTAAAATTAATGTTTTAGCTGAAAATTAAACTATTTGGTGGAAAGTTAATGTATTCTGTTGGGAACTCGTCTTTTGGTAGAAAATTAATCTTCGGGGTTGAAAATTAACTTTTTTGTTGAAAATTCAACCGTGTTCTAAAAAATTCTTTTTGTCTTGAAAATGTAAGTATTTGGTTAAAAGTTCAATTCTTTTATTGAAAATTCATCTCTTTTGCTTGAAAGTTTGGAACTGTTTGGTTAAATATTAATTTTTGTTGTTGTTGAAAACTTGTCTTTTTGGGTTGAGAATTCTTATATTTTGGTAGAAAATCTTTGTTGGTTGAAAATTTAACTTTTTTGTTGGATTCAATATATTTTGACTTGAAACCTCACGAATTTGAAGCGTTTCATATTAAATTCAATATCATATCAACATTATATCAAGAATTTATCGCCTATTTTAAGAGCATTTTGTCTGTGAAGTCTGATATTTCAATATTTTTAATTATTCTTCATTCATTACCAAAGCTCAGAGACGCGGTTACAAAGACATATTGGCAAATGAACTGACTGCAAATGCGAAAAGACGCAAAATGAACGTAAAATCCGTGTTTGGTCAACAGCGACGGGAGGGTCAAAAATAGCCCAAAACTGGTAACGTCATTTATGGACGGCCTCTAAGTTTTGTTTTTTTCTTTAGCTCAAAAATACCACAATCGTCACGAATTTCTACGAGACATCCAGCAAATTGTAGAGAATTGTACAATCTACAACGGGCTGGATTCGCCGTACACACAAAAGGCAGAATCCATGGTGAGGATTTGCAGGGAAGCTTTCGACGTTGTAAGTGAAGTTTTAATTTGAATTCGAGTTTAAAATGTTGCAATTTATTTCACTTGTTTCGCTCAATTAATTTATGTGGAATTTTATTTAATTTTTAGTATGGCGAGAATCTTACTAATATAGAAAACAGCATCCTGATGGTTCAAAAAAGAGCGATGGAACAGGCAGATATGGATACATCCTGGATGGGAACAGACGAAGAGAATTACACGATTGCTGAACCTCAATTCCATGGGGTAAGTTTTTTTTTTCGTTTGTACTGGACCGGGAAATTAGAAAATGATCGGGAATGTTTTATATTCTTACTAGAAAAACCTAGTATATCACTTTAAATGTCACACTATATCATACAAACTTATGTAATTTTGGACTAGTTCAATTCTTTCTGATTCTAAATTCGTTTCATTTTTTAAGACTTGCACTAGAAAATAAAAGTTTTTTATTGTTTATTTCCTTACAGATAAAAAAATGTAGTTTTTAATACTTATGTCTGCAATTGTTTTCAATTCGTTTATGTATTATTCAAGATTTATGAATTTTCTGCACAATCCATTTTTTATATCAAAATTTCAAAATAAATAATTTTACTTCATAAAATTTATTTCTAAATATTTCGAAACATTATTGTTAGGTGTTAGTTATTGATCAGTGCAGTAAATATATACGAAGATATTAGTTTTTGTTCTACTGATCCTTCAGTTTATTTTAAACAAGCTTTCGCTCCACGACGAGGAGCCTCTTCAGGTAAAACAATTATTCTTCTCCATCATTTATCGATACGACGTTTACATTTTAGGTTACATTTCAGGTTTACATTTCACGTTTTACATTTCAGTCACAAATTTCTCTCTCCAAGTATTACGTATAACATTGTGCGTAGGCCCGCAAAAGAAAATGTTTATCACAATTTTAACGTTGGGTCTTGAGAGTATTCATTTTCATATTATTGTAAATTAAAAAATTTTGAACAACTTTTTACAATAATAAAGTGTGAATTTTATATGACCCTGAAATGTAAACGTCGTATCGATAAATGATGGAGAAGAATAATTGTTTTACCTGAAGAGGCTCCACGTCGTGGAGCGAAAGCTTGTTTAAAATAAACTGAAGGATTAGTAGATCAAAAACTAACATCTTCGTATATATTTCGAAACATTATTGATAAAAGAGAAAATTAAAATTGCAAATGATAGTTTAATATTGGGAAATAATTATGTTCGTAACATTTTGCTAACATGCTATCATTTTTAAACTTTTTTACATTTTAGAAGTGAAAGATTTGAGGAGATTAAATTCTTGTAAGATTTCTAGCAACGTTTAAAATGGTTTAGGTGAATAATTTGAAGTTTTTAAGGAGGTTTAAAAATTCTGAAAAAATGAAAAAAGAATTTTCTTAAGATACATGGGAAAATTTGTTATGATTTTTTATTTTGAAATTGAACATTAAGAGAAAATTGAAAAAGGTTTAAAAATGTTTTATTTTGATTTTTCAATCTGTCCAAGATTAAAAAATCAAAATAACGAATAAATTCAAGAAATATTTAAAAGATTTGAAGAGATTCAAATTAAATTTAAAACTTTAAAATATTTTTAAAAATTTGGGTTTCAAAGATTTCAAACAAACACTTTAAAAGCTTTAAAAAAAATTTGGATGATTTTAAATATATTTTTTTACTTTTGAATGATTTTTCAAAATTTTAAGAAAAATTCGAGTCAGTCACATCTGAAATACGTATTCAAAAATCATTTTCAAATTTGTCAAAAATCATATAAAAATATAAAATAAATCTTTAAAAAATATAAAAATATTTTTAAAAACAAACTCGTGATATTTCCTGGTTCTCAAATCTCAGAATCTAATTTTAGCTCAAATTTGGGTGTTTTAAAATTTTTAACATGTAATTTTCTGCATTATTGTAGTAACTTGATAAGATATTTCTAGAGTTTTTCCTTTGATGCAGTCAAAACCTAAACTCAATTATTTAAAGAACTTATCGATATTGATATAAAGTCAGGTTTTCATAAATGAATATAAAAAGATTAATAGAACAGTATTCTAACAGATTTAATTCTTTTTAAATAAAATAAAATTAAAAATAATTTTTAAAACAAATTTTGCTAGGAGTTAACTATAAAAAAAAAACCAAGTTCAAGATTTCACTTGATCGAAGAACGAAAATTCTAGAAATATTTCATTACGTCAATAAACAAATGCAGAAAATTATCTTCAAAATTAGCCCAAACAAAATTTTTAAATTGTTATTTGCGAATTTATTGATATTTTTCGGAAACATTAAAATTTGACGTTTTTTCAAACAACTTCTAATCAAATTATCACATACTGCCTTTCATTTGTGCCCATAAAACGGGTACTTTTATCACCTTCCATGCAATAATTGAAAGAAAATGTACAAGTTATTATTATTAAAACTAGGGTGCTTGTTCAACGCACGTCATGTTTTTTGTGAAAATCGACTTTTTATATTTTCAAAAAAAAACGTCACCATTGTGTTAATTTAGAACTTCATTCTCCGATGGATTTCGAAAGAGGACGGTAACACTTACCAGGATCAGAATAAAATTGGAATATCTTAATCAGACCAAAAACTATAGAATTTTAAAGAAAAAATGTGTGTCTGTTTTTTTTTCAAGTAGACTTCAAAATTCAAATACAGGTAATTTCATGGAAATTGTTATTCCCAAGTCAGAAAAATACATGTCGCTTTATTTATCTCTTAAAAAAACATCATATTTCGTCGCTGAAAGATTTTGCGAGAAGTCCAGATACCGTCTGATTTGAAATATAATCCATCCAAAGATATAGTTTATTATGTCCAGTGTTCAGTTACGTTCAATGTATCAAAAACTGTCAAGTAATTCTTTGTTGCATTGAAAAAAGTTGTAAATAGCTGAATTTTTATTGGTACTGATATTAAGTAATTTGAATATTTATATGGCTAAAAAAATATTTGAAAAGTATTCAGTGTTACATCGAAATATTGTGTTATTTATTTCTAGACAATTCTTCATCTTAAAAAAACTCTTTTTGGAAATTGAGGGGGGGGGGGGGTGAAAAAGTCGAAAATAGCGTTACGTGACATGTGAACGCTCCTAAAGACCTGCTACTGAATTTAATATGGACTAGGTCATTTATCATTTCTAAGAATGAATATTTCATCAATTTTGCCTTGCCTTTATTTCAGAGCCAACCGAGTTCTCCAGAGAACATGTTCGGAAAGTCAAGCTTGGACGAATTCAATTTTGTCGACGTCGAAGGAGATATTGATGGAGACGGTGCTGGACCTTCACAGAAGAAAGACGTTCTTGAAGAAGGTAAATAAATATTTTTTAAATTCCAATGAAGGCGAGCAAAATCCAGGGACACATAATTAAACAACATTCTTCTTCTGATTTTTTATTTATTATTTACAGATCTGCAGTGTTCAAGTGAAGACGACTTCGATGAAGTTCCATTTGTGGGGGACGAACAAATAGATCATTCCGGAATGGAAAATCTAGGATTGGATGAGAGTCGGTAAGTTGCAAATATTTTCAGGACTTGGAAATTCAGATTTTTTTGGGATCAATTATCTTTTATTTCCTATTTTTAAATTTATTTGCAATAACTTTAGTTCTTTCATACATGGTTGGAAAATTTAAAAAGTTGAGAGATTAGTGTTTTATTAAGTGTTTATTTTATACAGCAATTTTTTGTACTAAAGTTGTCGAATGTCTTAAAAAATGATTATACAAACCTTACTCAATAACTGAAATAATAGTCATACCGTGTAATATTTGCAATTTTTATTTTTAAAGTGATATCAAAGGGAACTTTAGTGGTGCAGACCGTACCGAATCTCCCATGAGTGAATTGAGGGATGTGGAAATTCCAGCAGACGATGACAGCCAGCAGGCTGCAGAAGCAATGGTGCAATTGAGCAACGTTGGATTTTATACTGGAGAACAACAGCAGATCCTCCAGCATGGTACGAACAACTTTTATAGATTATTTTTCTTAAGTAGGTTTTCAAACTAAAAAGAAGGAATGGATTTTAGAGCCTTTAGGGTGAACAAAAAAATACTAGAAAGAAACGTAATCTAAAATTTCAGATGAAAGCATGGATGTCGATCCAAACTACGATCCTTCAGACTTCTTACTAGCAGGATTGCCAAGTAGAGAAGAGAAGGAGCAAATAAGAATTCAGGATGATTTGGCGGTTTCCGAGTCTGAAGACGAAATTGAAACTAAGGACGAGCCAATTCTACAAAAACAGGAACCTCCACACGAGGAAGACCTTGGCGGGGATCTGTGGTTCTAATCTCGGTGACTTATACCACTTGTACATAAAACTGATTATACAAATTATCCTAAAATATTTATAACCTTTTTCCTCTGAGAAGGTTTTATTTTCCTCTAAGCTGTCTTACTTGAATAAATAGTTAATTTTATACAATGGATCTTGAGAAATTAGAGATTCTATTGTTGAAGCTTATTTTCAGAATCAAGTTTCTCCCGTGCCCGAAATCGTTTCCACAATCCATATCGAACTTCCCAGTCCACGAAGAACAGTTCAGGCTTTTCCCATCTGACGTGATGAGTTGCAAAGGTATATCGAGGCATAATGGGAGGATTCAAATAAGGAGCCCACTGAGCTCTTTCCGTCACGATTTTATTCAGGTACTCATAAAACCCTTTTGCTTGGTGAATCCAGCAAAGCAAAGACATCACCGAAATTATAACAGCATGCACATGATAAGACGTCTCTCGCTCAAGATTACTCTGCATCATCACTTTTTCTTGAACGTTCATGATTAAACAAACCAATAATGCTGCGGTAAATCCGCAAGGAACTTCCACAGCAAGAATACAAATCGTGCAGTATGTCGTTTCCAAGTTCAGTCGGGACCTACAATGAATCATCACACTTTTTAGCAGGCATTCGTGAATATCTTCCCTGTGCTTTTTTAAAAAGGCCTTATCTTCAGAGCGATAAGGTCTGCTTCTTAAATGAAAATGAGCATGCTCGAAGAAAATCTTGGGAGTTTCAAACAGAAATCGGTTCTTGCCTCTATCAATTAGGTGCTGCAAGACCCGATTTCCAAGAAGGCTCACGAGTCGATTACTCGATCCGATCATCCGAAGCAAGAGAGGAAATATGTCGTCGGTCAGAGTAGTATCGTAGAGATCAGTTTCATGAACAAAAGCTGCATATTCAAGCGTGCTTCCAAAATCTAGGATCGCATCCTTTGAGGTGTTTTCGCTGATCGCCCAGGAACACATCCGGTGGATGCAGATTAGAATGTGGTAGTTGGAAGTCCGCTTGATGATATATCTAACAGGGTATATTTTTGTAAGTTGCAGAGGAAATTACATGTCTACTAAACCAGGGTTGCTACAAATAATAATCATGAAAAAAGCAAAAAAAAAATGTGTTACAAAAAAAAGTTTTTTTATGATTATTACAATTTAGGACCAGAGCCGCCTTTCTTAGTGCTTTTTATTTATTATCCAAAATTTCAATTCGATGTGGCTATTTGTGTGAAAATAAGTTGACAAATAAAAAAGTGTCTGTAAGGAAGGAATCCGGTCACGTGACCCACTCGTCACATGGTCTTAAGTTACAAATTTGTTTTTTATTGTTGAAAATTAATTTTTTTAAATGAAAATATAAGTGTTCCATTATTGGTTGAAAATTGATCAATTTTAGTTAAAAGTCGTGTATTTTTTTGAAAATTCGCTTATTCTGGTAGAAAATTAATCTTCTTGATTGAAAATTCATCTTATTGGTTGAAAAGTGATCTTCTTCGTTGAAACTTCATCGTTTTTAATAAATTTTTTGTTTGTCGAAAATCTCATTATTTTGTTGAAAATTCCTCTGTTTTAATTGAGGATTCAACTAGTTTGTTAGAAAGTCGTATTTTCAGATTGAATTCAACTGTTTTTGATTGAAAATTAAAATATTTTCTGGTGGAAATATCATCTATTACCATCTTTCTTGTGGGCTCATTTTTTTGGTTGAACGTTCTTCTCCTTCGGTGAAATTTAAACTATTTTATTTAAAATTCCTTTTTGCTTCCTCATAGAGGAAGCTTTGTTATGGTAACATTTTCCAAAAATTTTTAATTTATTTAATTGAACCCTCCCTAATTTAAAAATGTCTAATACAATGTTCTAAGTTCTAAGCAATTGTCCGGATGTGTGTGTGGATGTGTGGGCGTGTGGATGTGTGTGTGGATGTCACGCTTTTTTGTGAACACGATAACTAGAAAACTGTTGCAGATAAATTGATGAAATTTGGAGAGCTTATTTTCCTCACTAATATCTTGACCTATCATTACCTGAGTATTAATTTTTCAAAGCAGTAATATGCAATTTTTGGCAATTTTCGAGAAACTTGACTTGGAAATATTCGCCACAAACCATGTAGAGTTTAGCGGAACATACTTTAAATCGGCTGGTAGCTGAGGCAGTAGCGCTTCGGCTTCATGACCGAAAAGTTGCGTGTTCGATTCTCGCTGCCTACACTTTTATATTATTTTTTACTTATTAAAATATTTATAAATATAATTTCATTTAATAATTTTCTAAGATTGTGCTGTTAATAAGTTTTATAATTTATAATACCTCCTTTCACGAAAAAAATCAATTTTTAACTTTTTCATGTTTTTTGCAGAAAAGAAATTTATTTTCTATAAATGTTATTAATTCTTACCACAGTATTTTATAAAGTATCTGTTGGGTAATACACTGGATTTTTTTTTTGCATCGAAAGAAATTTTTTCTTCGGAAAATACGAAATATAGGTAAATGCCGTTTTGACCTGGAAAATAGTTAATTGTTTTTCAATTAACAATTTTCGTTCAAAGAAACCTCGATCATACATATAATTTTGAATATAATTTGTAAATATTATGAAACAAATTAATAACATTTATAGAAAATAAATTTGTTTGCTAAAAACATGATAGAGTTTTAAAAAATTCAGTTTTCCCGTGAAGCAAGGCATTAAACAAATTATTTGCATAATATTAGAAGATTATTGAAGGTAATTAAATTTATGGATATATTAATAAACAAAAAATTTAAATAAAAAGATCAGGTAGCGAGAATAGAGCACGCTACCTCTCGTCTATAAAAGCCGAAGCGCTACTGCCTGATCTACCAGCCGTTTTAAAGTATTTTTCGCCAACACTCTATATGGCTTGTGATGGATATTTCAAAGTCGATTATCTTGAAAATTGTGAAAAGTTGCATATGGCTGCTTTGACAAATTAATACTCAGGTAATGAGCTTTCATTACTAAAGTTATGAAGCGAAATTATAATTAACAATAGCCGGTCTCCCAGTGTAAGCCAAATGTCTGATATATGCCCTGGTACCTGATGCAAAGTTCAAATCCTCTCGTTAAGGAGGTGTACTGGAGATTCACAGCGGATCGATCATTTAAACTGCAATGGTAGAGTTTGAGGAGTCTTTCAATGAATAAAACAGTTTCCTCAGTTTGAGGCCATTTGTAAACATCGAGGAATTCGTAGAGAGCTCTGATGATCGCTCTTGCGTTGTCTATTTTTGAACTTTGCTGCACGAGCTTATTACATAAAGCATTTGCGACAGTAGCTCCTTTAGCTCCGGATTCTGTCAACAGCCAAATAATCTCGAAAGAAAGGTCTTCGATTTGCCAGAGCTTTTCTTGATCAACTGCGTTCACGACAACTTCGACGGAGTTTTGACATTTGAGAGGAATGAACGTTTTTAGTAGTTCGGTGTAACAGAGTTTTGCTAAACGGTATTTCTTTCGATGTTTCCAGCCACAGGTTTTGTCAATGAACCAGAAACTGTCATCGTATTGAGAGAGAATTTTGATGGAGCAAGTGAGGATGATGTTCGGATCTTCAGCTTGAAGTTGGATCCTAGAAGTTCGGTGAAGAATATCGAGTAGAATTCGAAGACTTTTGTCCCTGGTTACTCGAATATTTTTGGTCTCGAGTCTAAATGGATGACAAAGTTTCTTGAGGGTTTCTATTCGTTTTTTGAGTTCTTCCTCGGTGATGGGAGAGAAATTTCTACGGAAGCAGACGAGTCTTGAAAAGTAGTTTTGGTGCAAAAGGGGCATGTATCTGGCTATTTCGTGTTCGGAAAAGAGTTTGCGAACCTGAAGACAGAGGGATGTACATGGAATTGTCAGGAAATTTGTGTACCTGGAAAAACATGATAAATTCAGGGAATTTTTTGAGAGCCTGTTTCATTTTTTTTAAATTGTAATATAAAATTGAATAACAATTTTTCTTCATTTGTAAAAGCATATTTATATTAATGGATTTAACCGTTTTGTTCAAAATTCGTTTTTTTGTTGTTTAGAAGTTAATTTTTTTAACTGAAAATGTAGTTATTCTATTTTTAATTAAAAATTGATCTATTTTAATAGAAAATTCATGTATTTTGTTGAAAATTGGTCTTTTTTGGCTGAATTAAACTGTTTTTCATCTCAAATTAAAATATTTTTTGGTTGAAATATCGACTACCACATTTTTCGTTAAGAATTAATCTTATTGGGAAGAAAATTCAACTACTTGGCTGAATGTTAACCTCCTTTGTTGAAAAATAATTGTTGGGATGGAGCTTCTTCATTTTGATTGAAAATTTATCTTTTTGGATTAAAATTTGAATATTTTATTGAAAGTTCGTTTTTTTTTAATTAATTTTTTAACTGAAAATTTAGCTATTCCAATGGAATATTCCATCATTAAAGTTGAAAATTCATCTCTTTGATTGAACATTAACTTTTTCAACTGAAAAATTAACTGTTACAGTTGAATATTCTATCATTATAGTTAAAAATCCATGTCTTTGGTTGAAAATTAAACTACTTGATCAAAAGTTAAATTGCTTTCTTAAAAATTCATATTTTTGGTTGAAAATTCAACTATACCAGTTGAAGATTCATCATTTTATTTAAAAATTCATATTTTTGGTTTCAAATTCAACTATTTCAGTTGAAGATTCATCATATGAGTTGAAAATTTATGTTTGGTTGAAAATTAAACTAGTTTGTTGAAGATCCGTTTGTTTCTTTTTTGGTCGAAAATTAATTTTTTAAACTGAAAATTTAATTATTCTATTTATGTTTGAAAATTAATCTTAAAAGTTTATGTATTTTGGGGAAAATTTGACTATTTTGGTAAAAAATTAATGTTCTCCGTTGAACATTCATCTTTCTGGTCGAAAATTTATTATTTTAGCTGTAAATTCATCTTCTGGGTTGAACATTAACTTTTTTACCTGAAAATTCAACTATTTCAGTTAAAGATTCATAAATTGATGTGAAAATTCATCTTTTTGGTTGAAACTTAAACTACTTGGTTAAAAGTTGAATACTTTTGTCAAAAATGCATATTTTTTGTGAAAATTCAACTATTCCAGTTAAAGATTTATCATTTTATTTAAGAATTCATCTTTCTGGTTTAAAATTCAACTATAAAATGTAGCTATTTCGTCGAATATTTTTTTTCTCGAAATTAAATTGTTTTAATTGAAAATTTAACTATTCCATTTTTGTTTCAAAATTAATATTGTTTCTTTCGAAATTCAATTATTTGTTTGAAAAATCATCTCTTTGGTTGAAAATGGAACTATTTTGTTGAAAATTCGTTTCTTGTATGGTCAAAAATGTATTTTTTTTAACTGAAAATTTAACTATTCAATTTTTGGTTAAAAATTACTCTTGTTTAGTTCAAAAAAACACGTGCCTATTTCGGCAGAAAAATGAATCTTCTTCGTTGAATATTTATCTTTCATTGGTCGAAAATGCATTACTTTAGTTGAAAATTCATCTCCTTGGTTTTACATTAACTTTTTTAACTGAAAATTCAACTATTTCAGTTTAAAGATTCATAATTTCAGGTGAAACTTCAACTTTTTTGTTGAAAATTAAACTACTTGGTTGAAAGTTAAATACTTTTGTTAAAAATTCATATTTTTTGTTGTAAACTTCAACTATTCCAGTTAAATATTTATCATTTTAGTTAAAAATTCATCTTTTTGGTTTAAAATTCAACTATTTCAATTGAAGATTCATCATTTTATTTGAAAATTCATCTCTCCGATTGAAAATTTAGCTATTTTGTTGAATATTCGTTTTTTTTTTTTGTATCGAAAATTAATTTTGTTAATTGAAAATTTAACTATTACATTTTTGTTTCAAAATTAATCTTGTTTAGCTCAAAATTCAATTAAGTATTTGAAAATTTGCCTTTCTTAGTTGAAAATTCATGTATTTGTTTGTAATATTGTATTTTTCGATAGAAAATTAATTTTTTTTGTTGCAAATTCAACTATTTGGGTAAAAATTCATATATCTTGTTGAAAATTCATTATTTTCACTTAAAACGTTAGAAATTTAAAGCGTTTACTAAAATAGGCACTTAATTTTAAGTATATAAAAATAAAATAAAAATTTGTTTGATTTATGTTTCAAATTCATGGACTTTATTCAAGGCAAATTCAAGAAATGATTAATTATGTTTTGGCATTATTTATTTAATGAATCGATGGTGATAATATATTCAAAAATATCATGTAAAATAATTTGCTTAAGCTTTTTTTAAATTAAACATATTAATTGAATCCCTGAAAATTTGAACAATTAAGAAATTATTTATCCTTCAATAAAGTTACTTTCCCAAATAAAAAGAAACAGTTATATAATTTTACACATGAATAGTACTATTTTTAAACATTGAAATATTTACAAGCACAGAAAAAAGCATTATTTATAATAAACTGGCAAAGTTGTATACATATTCTGAGTCGATTGTTTTAAAAAATGCGAAATACTTGAATGGTTCCGTACTATGTCAGGGAAATTTTGTCCAGGATTTGAGTAAACACACTGAGGAAGAGATTGAGAACTTTGTTGCTTTTTGCATAGAGACATTTGAGGGGGTTATGAGGTTTTCAGTCCTTGAAGATTTATTCGGATTGAGTTCAAAACTTTATAAAATTTGGATGGTTTGAAAGGGTTACTGGTTGGAGACTTACATGGAATTTAGCTGTAATTTATGCTGGAATCAATACTTGGGTACGTCATATTTTACGTGACAGGTAAATGACAGGCTTTAAATATTCACTTTTTTATTTGAAGAAGGAAATTAGGATTTAAAGTTTAGGAGAGTTTTTCAAAGAGAATTTAAAACTAATTTAACTTTCGAGAGAGGATTGGAAATTGAACTCTCAAATTTTAATATCGCCGAAAAATCAATACAAATTTAAGAATTTCTATTTCCCCGCACTTTTAATTTCACGCATGCGCGTAAATGTGATCAGCTGTTGCAGATACCGTCAACGTCAGGGCGTAGAGGGAGAAGTCACGTTCTTCATTTACATATATATATATATATATACTTTATAATTATAATATTTACAATGCACACAAACACACAGCTACGAGAATATTCCAGTCAATATTCCAATATTTTGACAAAGTAAAACAAATAGAGTAGGGTGTGCGTAATAATGTAAAAGAGTATTTTAAAAACTGTGCCTCTGAATAGCGAGAAGTGCGATACAGATAAATGATGGCATTTGCATAATATATTAACAGGAATAGGAAGCAGAAAAGTTAGTGCCACCGGTAATATTATACCGTTCTTTGAAGCTATGTGACAATTTGCTTTCGAAACACCACAAAGAGCCATTATGATCAAGTGTGATCAAGTATCAACGTAATTGTTCGGGGTTATGTTTACCAGTAGTTGTATTATTAAATTATTTGCAATGCAATAAGGCGTAATCCAAGATCTACCGCAACTTTTTAACAACAACAAAAAAAGCTCGACGACTAAACAAGTAACTTGAATCAAACTCAAGTGATTTTAGTCATTTGCAAGAATTTTATTCCACATGAATCTTCACTCCCCTTCGAGGCTTTCAGCACGCAGGTTCGTAAAAGAATTATTATTTTTCTACTGTTTCTATAATACACACTTTTTGGCAAATTTATTGTCCATTTATTTTTATATAAAGTTATTTAATTTGAGGAATCTGCTTTGTATTACATTTTTCTAAAGATATTTTACTGGATATAGCATTCCGTTCTATTTCTGTCCTCGAGTGGTGCCCAAGGGTATACAAAAGATGATAAGAACTAATTAATGCTTTTTGATAAGGCTTATTTTGCTCCATTAGTTTTCCTTTCTTTTTATAATTTTAGAAAGAGGAGGATGACAAAATTTTACAAATGATTACATTATTTTATTTTGTATATTTTATACATATTATGTATATATTTATCCTCTATTTTTATTAACTGCGTTCTACTGTTATAACAAAATTTAATTTTTAATCTACAATAATACTTAAAAATTAGCGGGCGCAAAACTGACAACTTTTAACTCAAATAGTTCAAAAATTATAATTCATTACTACTTTTTCGTTCCTAATATACCTCATTGTATTCTTATTTTCTATCCTATCTAATAAAATAGGTGGAACGAAATTACAGCAATATCGCACTCATTGTTGTTGACTGCCTGATTTGTCGCATATTTCGTGAACATGATTTTAAGTGACTGTTTTCAGTTTATTTTTTTTAATTTTCGAGAATTTCGTAAGTCGCGATGCAAATGAGGAATATTAATTCTAAAAATTTATATTTATAAATAATATTTATTTTAATATAATAATATATAATATTTATAAATAGTATTCTTTTTTTAACGTTTTGACCAAATGTTTTACGAATGACAAATTGATTCTATTCCCGCTTGACCATATTAATTGAGGTTATGTGTATTTATTAATTAATAAAGATAAATATTCCCTGCACCTGGAATTCAGTAAATCAAAATTTCCAAATAAATAATTTTATTTCACGATAAAATTTATTTCTGAATGTTTCTAAACCTTATTGACAAAATAGCAAATTTTAATTGTACGTTTTTTGAAATATTGGGATATAATTCTGTTCTTAACTTCTTGCTAGATTTATAACAATTGAAAAGATTTCAATAAGTTTAAAACGAAACGTAAATTTTTGAACTTTAAAAAAAAGTATAAAGCTTTTTAAGGATTTTGAAAGGTTTTAAGATGACTTTTTTTCTTGAGATTCCAAGGAAATTTGAATTCATTTTTTTTTTAACTTAATTTTTTTTAATGTCTAAAAAGATTTTGAACATTTTGAAATGATATTAGAAGCTTTGAAGAGGTACAAAAATAATTATAAACATAAAAAAATGTCGCCGAATTTACAACAAAATGTAGGTTTTTGGAGATTTCGAACTTCAGATTTAGAAGCTTTTTAAGAATAATTTGAAATTTGAAAAGTTTGCAAAAAACGTTTTAAACAGTGGACTTTTGAATGTATTAAAATCAAATTTTGAGGTTTTATGAAGCTATTCAAAGGTAATATTTAATATAATGACAAAAAAATTATTAGGATTCCTGGTAATATTCATCTTTGAAGGATTTCCGAAAATTCATAAAATATTTTGAAATTTATTCCAAGCGTCAACAAATCAAAAATGTCTTTTAAACCGACTCAAATTTTTCCTGCAATTTTGCAAAATCATGTGACATAAAAAAATTATTAGAAATTTAATCGATACTTTTTGGTCATAACTTAATTTAATTTTAGTTTGAATTCAAGTGTTTAAAAACTTCTCGCAAATCACGTAATCACGTGTAAAAAACATTTGTTCGAATTCTCATTTTTTAATATAATTTAGTAATAACAAGAATTTAATTTGAATTCTAGTTAAAATTTCAGCGTGGTATTTTAGCGTAATAATAATTTTTTCTTCTCTTCAGTATCGATAGTACGTTACCGTCTCTATCAAACGTTTGTTATGCTTTTTTATAGCTTCCTAAATGTCGGAAGCAAGTTCTTATTTTTTGAAAACTTGAAAACACGAGTTTCAATCGCTGCCCGAAATTCTTGAACGATTTACTCGGAGCTGTCTTACTTTTTTGGCTCAAAACTTTGTTAACCTCATATAAAAACTCTATATCTCGGAATTAAGATTTTATTTTTTATTTAAATTGAAGATTACACATTTTATTGCAATCCGCAGCCGCGCCTGCTCCAATTTGTCGTCAACTTCACTTTGGGATTGTCAAATTCCACATCTGTTTCCTCAAAAATGGATAACTGTTTCTTATAAAACTTTTTTGTCCTTAATCAGGCGACACTTCCGCTTGATAGTGGTCTTTTTTTATCTTAAAATGGCGATTTAAATTTTTCAGAACGTTATTTCGCTTTTCTGAAAAATTCCGATTTTGTTGGTTACCTAGTTCTGTATTGCCACCCTGCATGTAATAATTAAAGGATCATATTTTAATCATGCAGGAGGTCCCACTTAGCGCCGATCAAAAAATTATGTTTAAACGTTTCCTGCACGAATTACGAGATAATGATTCACGAATGACGAGTGTTTTCATCATGTAGAGTTTGTTGATGAATGATGATGACCAATGTAATTCCCTTGTCACCAACGAGACGACGCCTTTTGATTGTAATTTTTATAATTCTGGTGCCATGGATTTTAAGCTTTTTATCGTCGCCAGACGTGCAGGACGAGATAGTATTACAAAACAGTATAGCAGAATTGCAGGCAAAATTAGAGCATCTTCACTCCAAATACATCAGCAGTCAGGAGGAAATCCAACTGCTAACTCATCAGTTGATCCAATTGTCGGAAAACAATCACATCCTGCCAGATTTTCAATTCTACATGAACAGCAGCATGCCCAATATCACAAGCATAAAACTACCATCAATTTACAACTTCCTGCCTCATTTTTTAAATGATCCAAATAGCTTGAGACCTGCTTTTGTTCAGAGTAAAGGGAGATCTAGCGTAAGCATGGTTCTTGGAGTTCCAACTGTAAAACGAGAAGTACAGAGTTATTTGCTAGCAACGCTGAAGAACTTGCTAGATCGCATGACACCAGATGAGACTGCTGATACACTTATTGTAGTTTTAGTTGCTGAGGTAGGTATTTTGAAGATTTATACTAAAGAAACCATTTTCTCACAATTTTCCGCTAATGCTATATTTCGTTGCTTTTCCTCGACAAATATTTTTGAACTTCGCTCATTGGCTAAAATAATGTCTGCCATCTCAACAAATCTCAACATACCGGAAAATTGTCTCAGTGGCTGTTTAGGGGCTGTGCATAACAAAGTAGTTCAACTTTCAACCAAGTAGTTGAATTTTCACGAAAAAAGATGAATTCTCAAGAGAAAATGCAATAGCTGATATTTTAATCAAGAAAAGATTTTCATTTTTAATAAACAGTTCAATTGAACCAAAAAGGACCAAACAGTTTAATTTTTAACCAAAAAGATAAGCCTTTTACAAAACAGTTGAACTTTTAGCCAAATAGTTGAATTTTCAACCAAAAAGATTAATTTTAACACGGAAGATTAATTTTCTATCAAAAA